>OZ005662.1:129327278-129387278 GCA_963930645.1 Salticus scenicus | reverse complement strand
ATACCGTTATTTTCAAATAGAAACGTTTTATAATAATTTTCTAAATTTTGAATGCAAATATTAAAAATAAAATAAAATAAAATAAAATACATATAGCAATCGGCGAAGTTTAAAGTGTGACTAAATTTTAATGTCGATTTTACAACTTATAATCTTATTATTGCTCGTATATTTAAAGCAACTTTAATTTATACCATGAAATTAATTAATTTTATTTCTAAATAAATAAAAATAAATGTGTGAATATTGTTTTTTTAAATCACCATTTTAATTTGTATAGATTTTTATTTAAATTTCCTATGTAACTTTAAAAACTACTAAAATGAAATTAAAATTTATCAATCAGTTAATATAAATATCACTGTGTAGGAACAAGGAGAAAACTTAAAAATGTACTCTCTTTTAAAAATATCAGCTCATTACTACGTTTTAAAAGTTACTGAAAAATATATTTAATGCCATTTTTTAGACTAAAAAATATTGTTGCGTACTTGAGGGTTCGTGAGTTGTCCGGGAATGAAAGGCCAAACTTACAAAAATTCAGTAATTTATTCACAGAAAGTTCCAGAAAAATACAGGTCAATAAACCAATTATCAGCTTCAATTCAAGCAGTAACCACAGCTTAAACAACAGCTGTCAATAGCAAATCCACAGTACAAACTGTATAGCAATAGCACTTGAAGCAAGTCTCTCTCAAAGAGGCTCAAGAGCAATGCAAGCACTAGCGAAGCTGGCTGAGATCTGAACTGAACTAACTGCCTTGGCGAGGAAGCGCTCCTTATATGCTGTTCCATGGAACCCAGATTTTTCGAGGAAACTCTAGAAAGTGGTCAACCAATCAACTTACAGCTTCCATATTTGGTATATCCCATATAAGGATTTTCTCGCCAAGGTCGCCAAAAAATCGCCAAGGTGGGAAAAAGTCGCCAAATTTGGCGCCAAATCCATTACCTGCATTACTGGGGCTTTTTAATGCGTTTTTAAGGGAAAATAAGGCTATTTTAACGCTAAAACGACTTGAAATGCACAAAATTCGCACTTTATCAACTTACTAAGCCTCTTTGAAAGAATTTATACAAAAATAAACACAATTATTTACAATTTCGTAACAATATGATAAAGGATATCTAAGTAGACTCTTGAAACAATGTAACGAAACTTATCAATATTAACATAACGCTGTGAATATTAAAACGAATTTTTATTAAATATTAAATATAAATTAATAAAAGAAAAATAGTTGATAATTAGTTTATTTTGACTGCTGTTTTAGACACACACATATGTCATGATTATAGGCGTCGCAGTCTCTGCCTTTTATAGCACAATTTCGGGGAAGATAAATTTCTGCGTTTTTTACTTCCACTATTTTTAAAGAATAATCTTTATCCTGTTTAAACCTTTCAGGGTGGTGATTTTGCATAGTGTAGCCACGAATTTTGATTCAAAATTGCAAAAACTGTCCCCGGAAATTTTTATAAAATTTTTCTTTTATAACTTACAAGGAGAGGTCACGACATGGAAAATTCAAATCGGGACGAAATTGCCTAGGATTGTAGTATACTATGAAGGTAACAACATATTAAAGCAGTAGGACCCACTATTCACATAATTTTGAGAAAAAAAGCATTTAAAGTTTCAGTAATCTTTAAATACAAGTTATTTCGCGAGCAAAGCAGCACCCCAGTGGCGTGAGCGTAAAGCACTAGTCTTCCACCCAGACAGCATGGGTTCGAGACTACCTACGGAACTTTTTTTTTCTTCTTCTTCTTTAATTTTTTTATGGAATCTAATTTTTTTTTTTTTTTTAACTTTGTTTTATAAATGAATTCAAAATTTGAAAAAAATATAAAACATTATCTAATTTTCTTGAATATAAAATAAATATACATATATATATATATTAATATTTATAACTTAAAAATACAATAAATTTTTATAACTTAAAAAATAAATTTTAATTTTACAAAACACTAAATAACAAATATAAAGAAAAACAGATAAAAAATTTAAATAACTAAAAATAAGCAAACTGTAAAACAAAGTGTAAAAAATAGTTAGCAGGTGTACTTAAATCGTGGTTTGAGCTTCCTGTTTTCCTTTTAATGTCTATAAATTACGTAAACCCTTTTAGCTTGTTAATAATAGAGAGCAGGTTAAGTGAAATATTTTATTTCGCCCACAGAAGGATTAAAAAAAATGTCCTTGTCGAAGAAGAAAGTACGTTGATTAACATTTAAAATGTACATTTAAGGATAACATTTCTTCGCCTGTAATAATTTAATAGTATCGTAATCCTATACTTTAAGTTTTCAAGAAGTTGTATTGATTGGAGAAGTAATTATTTAATTTGGATAATAATTATATATGCAATTAAAATCATCATTTCTCTGTAATTTTTATATTCAAGAAAATTAAATAATCGTTTATTAAAATTTTCAAATAAATTATAAAATAAAGTAAAAAAATATAAAAGTTTAAATTACATAAAAAATTAAAGAAGAAGAAGAAAAAAAAATTCCGGTAGGTAGCCTCGAACCTATGTCATCTGGGTGGAAGACTAGTGCTTTATGCTCATGCCACTGGGGCGCTGCCTCCCTTGCGAAGTAACTTGTATTTAAAGATTACTGAAACTTTAAATGCTTTTTCTCGAAATTTTGTGGATAGTGGGTCCTACTGCTTTAATATGTTGTTGCCTTCATAGTATACTACAATCCTGCACAATTTCGTCCCGATCTGAATTTTCCATGTCGTGACCTCTCCTTGTTAGACAAATATGTTTATTTCATTCTTGTCTTTTAATATTGTTGGTGATTTCTGGTGGCTGTTGATTTTAAATGACGAAAATTTGCTTGCCCCTGAAAGCGTTAATCACGACACATTACTGTGTAAATACCATAAAAATTTCAGTATAAAAATAGTAGTCGTAAATTTTTCATCCCGGAAAGTGCCCTAAAAAGGGCAGAGAATGCGACCCCTGTGATTCATGATTCAAATATAGCAGTTGAATCACAGATACAAGATACAACGAAAACCAGACATTAGAAAAAGAAAAGAAAAAAATATCTGTTATTCAAAATGGGTACCTATTGTTAGATATTGTCCATGTTTTATTTTATTCTCTCATTTTTATATTTTTAACTCACGTGATGTATTTTTGTTATTGAAAAAAAAAGAAAAGATTATTTAGATGATGCTCGTGCGCGTGCATCTAGTTTCTTTTTCTCAGTATTCAAATTTTTCAATGGAATAAAAGCAGCAAGTAGATTTTGTTGTTAGAAATTATTATTTAGTTTTTTAGAAAGCTTAGGAGTTTAAAATAACTTCTTTTGTATGCTTTAAGTTTATTTGGCGTCCGCAATTACATATATAGTAAGCTAGAGAGTTAAAATAACTTTCTTTTTGTACGCTTAAATAACATTTTGTGGCGTCCGCGACAGGACGCCGTAAAACAATGTTTCAAGCAATTAAAGGTTTTAGAAAAGCCGATCTGAAGTTTGTAGCGGAAGAGCTTGGCGAAATAATTCCTCCTGAATGTACTATTGCTACCTTGAAGGAAATTATTTTGAATAGCAACGAATATAAAAATGATCCCAATTTTGTGCAAGAAATTCTATCAACGGCTGTTGTTGAGAGGCAAGAAAAAGAAAAATTGAAAGTCGAGCAAGAAAAATTGAAAGTCGAGCAAGAAAAAGATCTTCAGCAACAAAAACTTAAACTTGAACAAGAAGAAAAAATTGAATTAGAAAAGCTTAATCAAGAATTAGAGATAAAGAAGATGGAATTAGACCAACAGTTGGAATTGGCTAGAATACAGTCACAGGCCTACATTCAAGGGGAGTCAATTTTAACTGTTAATGAAAATAATTCATCTAGAAGAAAAATTTCCTTACCCAAGTTACAATTCCGACAATTTGATGGGGATTTAAAAGAATGGCTACCATTCTGGAGTCAGTTTGAGCAGATAGATAAAGATAACGATATTCCTCCAGAAAACAAATTCCAGTACCTCATTCAAGCAACGGTCGCTGGTTCCAGAGCACGAGAAGTCGTAGACAGTTTTCCGCCAACTGGCGCCAACTATGCCAAAGTTATAGAGAGTCTAAAAGCTCGTTATGGAAGAGATGATCTTCTAGTTGAAGTGTACGTTAGAGAATTATTAAAGTTAATTATAGTTGCTCATACAAAAGAAAACTTTTCTCTTACTTCATTGTACGATAAACTTGAATCATATTTAAGGGCTCTTGAAACGTTGGGTGTCACTACTGATAAATGCGCTTCTATATTATATCCTATGGTAGAATCCTGTTTTCCAGCTGAATTTTTGAAAGCTTGGAATAGAAGTAACATTGTTTCTACTAGTTCTGATGCGAAAGAACGGTTGGACAATTTGATGCAATTTCTCAAATGTGAAGTTGAAGGAGATGAAAGAATAAATTTGGCTGTAGCAGGTTTTGGTCTGGCGAAGAAAAATGATGACCGAAATTATAGAAAAAGAAGGACTTATACTGATGTTGTTAAGCCTATACCCACTGCCTCTACTTTATTAACGACTTCTTTTAAACAGGATCTAAAGAAAAATTGCGTGTTTTGTAATGGAAAGCATATGAGTTCAGACTGTTTTACGGCACGAAAGATGAGTTTTAATGAGAAACAGAATGTTCTAAAGGATAAGAAGTGCTGTTTCCTCTGTTTGGGGTCAGGTCACACTACCAAACAGTGTAAAGCTGTCCTGAAGTGTTTTATCTGTGATAGAAAACATTCCACCGTGATGTGCCAAAGTCTTGATAAAGGCAAAACAAATGAACGAGAAGAGAAAGAAAAGTCAAATGAAAGTGAAGTAAATATGGCAAATTTCAATAAAAATCCAAGGGTATTTCTTCAAACTCTCAAAGCAAAAGTCGTCTCTGATAATAAAGAAAAGGATATTCGTCTAATTTTAGATACTGGTTCACAAAGATCGTATATTTTGAAGAAATTAGCAGAAGAAATGAAATATGCAGCCATTAAAAAAGAAAAGGTTGTACATTCACTTTTTGGCGGAGTCTCAACCAAAGAATATGAACATAGCTTTTATAAAATAAGATTAAGAGATTTGACAGGGAAATTCAGATGCAATTTTGAGGTTTTGGATCAAAATATTATATGTGAAAATGTTAAGCCTGTGGGAAAAGGTTCTTGGCTGAAAGAATTGGCCGAGAAAGGCATTGTTTTGACAGATGTTGGCGATGCAGATGAGTCTATTCAAGTACTGATTGAAGCCGATATAATCGGTAAACTATTGACAGGTCGAAGAGAAGTGTTGTCTTCTGGGCTAGTTGCAATGGAAACACTTTTTGGCTGGACATTAATGGGAAAAGTTCCTCAAGAAAGTTCATCTAAAGAAAATTTAGCTCTATCAGTTACTTCCATGTTTGTAAAAGAAGCAGAAATTTCTGACTTATGGAGATTAGATTTACTTGGAATAAGTGATCCAATCGAAAAGCTATGTAAGATGGAAGTAGATCGTCAAGTAAAAGAGCACTTTCTACAGACAGTAACACGGAATAAAGACGGTCGTTATGAAATATCCTTGCCATGGGCTGAAGATAAACCACCTTTACCTGATAATTTGTGTTTAGCCAAGAAAAGGTTAACCAATGTCACACAAAAACTACTTGCGAGTAATATTTATGAAAAATATGAGGAAGTACTTTTAGGATGGCTTGGCGACAAAATTATTGAAGAGGTCCCTGAATGTGAAAGGTCCATTTATGGACACTACTTACCTCATCGACCAGTTATAAAGGAGAATAGCACTACTCCAATTCGTCCAGTATTTGACGCATCAGCAAGAATCCAAAACCATCCATCTTTGAATCAATGTCTACACTGCGGTCCAAATCTCATTGAATTAATTCCTGACATACTTTTGCGATTTAGAGAAAATAAATTCGGTGTCTTAGCTGATATCAAAAAAGCGTTTTTGCAAATAAGCATCCGGAAAGAAGATCGGGATTTTTTACGTTTCCTCTGGTGGAGCAATCCAGAACAAAGTGAGCTGAGAATATTTCGTCATGCTAGAGTCGTTTTTGGAGTCAAGAGTTCACCTTTTTTGCTAGCTTCAGTAATAGAATACCATATTAAAAATGATGAAGAATACGACCCAGAACTTAAGCAAAGATTGTTGAGAAGCTTCTATGTTGACAATGTTGTTACGAGTGTCCGTACAGAGGAAGAGTTAAAGAGATTTATTACTTGCTCTAAAAACCTAATGTCTAAAGGCGGATTCGACCTAAGAGGATGGGAACATACAGAAGAGAGAAAGGACACGGAACACGGTAAAGAAGCTGTTGTACTTGGATTACACTGGAACAGATTTTCGGACATTTTAAAGGTCAATGTATCCTGGACGAAAGATGTAAACCTGGAGAAAATAACAAAACGTACTATGCTATCAGTGGCACATAAAGTTTTTGATCCAATTGGTTTTACTTCACCAGTCATGATTTGCCCCAAGATGATGTTACAGAAAACCTGGAAAATTGGTTTAACCTGGGATGAAGAAATTACCGGGGATCTAAAAAGCGAGTTTATCGGATGGTTTCGTGAATTAAATATATTGGAAGAAATTGAGATTCCGCGATACATTCAAGTCACTCCAGATAATTTAAAAAAATGTACTCTTCATACATTTTGTGATGCTAGTAATCAGGCTTATGCTGCTGTTGTATTTTTGAGAATAGAAAAAGCTGATCAAGTGAAATTATTCCTTCTGGCTGCCAAATCCCGCATCAGTCCTTTAAAGTGCCCAACTATACCTCGAATGGAGCTTTTAGCGGCTTTGATTGGTGCTAGATTATCGAAATCAGTAACAGATGCATTCAGTTGGGAAAATATGGAAAGATATTTTTGGAGTGATTCCACGACAGTTCTTGCATGGATAATCAGAGAAGAGAACTGGTCAGTTTTCGTCAGGAACCGAGTTCAAGAAATCAGGAGTTTCACTGATCCTTCTTTATGAAAATATATACCCAGTGAAATGAACCCATCGGATCTACCCTCTAGAGGTTGTAAAGCCAAACAACTTGTCTCTCTCAAATGGTGGGAGGGTCCATCGTGGCTTAAGAATCCATATGAGTATAATAAACATATGGATTTCATCTGCCAGAATATAAATGAAGAAGACGTTGAAAGAGAAAAGTTAAAATCAACAAAATTACTGATAAATGTAGATGAAAATTCACAGAATACTTGGTACTATCAATATTTTTCATGTTATGAGAAAATCGTTCGCCTTATGGGATGGATTCTCCGTTTTAAACATAATACTTGTAATACAAAGGATAAAGTGAAAGGAGAATTGACAAGTCAGGAATTTCACAAAGCAGAAATGAAAATAGCGTGGATGATTCAGAAAGAAGCTTTTTCCTCTAAAGATTATGAGAAATTGAAAACTCTTGAGACTTTCAAAGATGAGGAAGATATAATACGCGTGAAAACTAAAATTTTGTACAGACAAGACAAGAAGGATTTTCTCACACCTATCGTTCTACCATCTAATCATGAAGTTGTTAAACGACTAATTTCATATTTTCATCTGAAAAATTGTCACGCAGGTCCTCAGATTCTTTTAAATTTGATTAGAGAAAAATATTGGATTTTGAATGGAAGAAGAACTGTGACATCTGTTTTATCTAAATGTACTACTTGTAAAAGATTCAACTCTAAGAACGTGGAATCTTCGCCTATTTCTCTACCAGAAAATCGAGTGAAAGATGCAGCTGTGTTTCAGGTCATTGGTATTGATATGGCTGGTCCTTTGTTTCTGAAAGACAATCAAAAGAGTTGGGTTATCTTGTTCACATGTGCTATCTATCGGGCAGTACATTTTGAACTTGTTACATCAGCATCTACCGAGGTTTTTTTGATGGCTTTAAGAAGATTTATATCTCGTAGAGGAAGATGTTCCATTATATATTGCGATAATGGCTCTAATTTTGTTGGTGCAGCCAACTATTTGAAACGACTGAACTGGAATCATATAAAAAAAGGATGCACTGGCCATTAGGACGCATCATAGAGCTTATTCATGGCAAAGATGGAAAAGTGCGACTCGTAAAGTTACAAACATCTCATTCAGAGATACTTCGACCAATACAAAGAATCCATCCTCTAGAAGTATCATCTAGTGACGGTGCTGAAAATACGTTTCCTAATCCAGCTGTGAAGGAAGCACAAATTAAAAAGCCTTTGGAGGATAAGTCCTGCAGGGAAATTAGAAAGACTAGATCTGGAAGACTAATTAAAATGCCAGACAGACTGATTTTATGAAGAAGAAATCTTCTAGAGATATCAAAATGAAGAGTTTTGATTATAAGATATAATCAAAAGGTGGGAGGATGTTAGATATTGTCCATGTTTTATTTTATTCTCTCATTTTTATATTTTTAACTCACGTGATGTATTTTTGTTATTGAAAAAAAAAAAGAAAAGATTATTTAGATGATGCTCGTGCGCGTGCATCTAGTTTCTTTTTCTCAGTATTCAAATTTTTCAATGGAATAAAAGCAGCAAGTAGATTTTGTTGTTAGAAATTATTATTTAGTTTTTTAGAAAGCTTAGGAGTTTAAAATAAATTCTTTTGTATGCTTTAAGTTTATTTGGCGTCCGCAATTACATATATAGTAAGCTAGAGAGTTAAAATAACTTTCTTTTTGTACGCTTAAATAACACCTATCAATAGCTGCCGTTTGGACTATTAGCATAAAAAAAAATCCTCTTTAGCCTCCCACTGCACATTAGAATGCGAAAAAACCTAAGGAAAAATTTAATAAAAAAGCGTGTGAAAAAAAAAAAAAAAAAAAACTCTGAACACTGCGACCTTTTTTTTTTTTTTTTTTTTTTTCATGATGAAGGATCGTATTTAATTATTTCGCCCCGAAAAAAATTTTGTGTTTTTATCAAAAAATGATTTTGGCTTACTTTCTTCTCCTTTCACGATCAGTTTTCAGTATATTCACAGTAAGTTGTTTAAAATCTGTCGTCTAATTTAAATGTTTATATTAATTTTTGAAATTATTTTTTTCTGATTTTGCATAAACTACTATTAGTAAAACAGAAACACGTAAGAAGCTTATATTTATAACTTAAAATGAATGCGTTTAAGTATTTTTTGAATGAAAACATTGATGTATTCAATAAAAATATGCATAAAAAAATATGAATTTGTGTAGATTTAAATAGTATATATGGAGCACTAAATTTTAACCTATGGTCTTTACGACCGCTAAATTTTCCATTCAGGCGTTTATCCTGCATATCATCGAGGTTCTGTGCAGTCCTTTGAATATTCCCCTCTTTTATAGTAATATTCATTAACAGTTTGTAGTACATATCTAGCCGCGGTAGCCTGATCGTTTAGAGCAGCGGACTCGTAATTGAAAAATTACTGGTTCAATCATCGGGCCGCCCGAAGACCGTCGTATACACTAAAGGCGACTGATGCAAGTTAAATCTGTCGTTGGTGTAATGTCCTCCATCAAAATTATACTTCTCGGAATACTGAATCATGGGGTTTGCTCGTCCCTGATATGGATCAAAATTCGTGCTTTTGTTGTTTGCTGATGTTGCCATCTTTTGCCAGTTTCAAGATCTGAGTCGTTCGTTCACCACTTCGGGTGTTCCTGTAAAAACGGAAGGTGCTGTCTATATGCCTTCAATCCGGGTAGTTTCACTATCGGGCTTGGAATTTCCGAGGGTCATATGTAACAAGATACATGTAAAAACAGTACATATCTTCGAAAAAATAATCAAAGAATATTCTATATAAAAAGTGATAGTCAAAGTAGGCTAACAACCCTGTATTATACACATATACATTTATACCTTTTTCCTAATTCCTTTAAAAGATTATCTTTAATGAGTCAGATTCTTTCAAAGATATAACATTGCTCGATATGTAGTGAATCTTTTGTGCTGAGAACTATTAAAATGAATTATGGAATTTATTTTAAAAATAAAATATTAGCTTGAACTTAATTTAATCCCACACGTTACCACAATGTAATATATACAGAATAAATAACTATTTTTTTTATTCCCTTGTTATGCTTCTTAATGATTAAATTGATGTTACGAACAACAAAATGGAAAAGAAAATGAAAACGTAATTGCTTAACAAAGCGTTAATTATAGATAGTAATTAATCCTCGATGTTAATTAATATATAATACTGTGGAATATCGAATTTTTAAAACCTTAATTAAATTATGTAAAAGTATCAGATGTATGTCGTGCAAAAATTTTTGAAAATCATTCTTCTTCTTTTTGAAGAAAAGAAGATTACTGACTATTAAATCGGTTTTGCATTAAAGTTAAGGAGAAAATACTGTAGTTATAAGACTGAAAATTAATTTATATTAGAAAATAGATGTTTTCTGAATGCTTTGATAGTGTTTAAAAGAAATTTTAGTTTTAAATTATGTGTAGGTAAATATTTATCAAAAAATATGTCTGACAATTTTATCATTATCCCTCAAATAATGCAGTTAATTAAACTGTAGGGTTAAAAGTAAAATCCCGAGGAAGTGTTTATTTCCGCAACCACTGGAATTGAGGAAATTTTTATTCAATATCCACCCCTAAATTTTAATTGTAATGGTTCGCTAAGAATTTTGAACACTTATTTCAAAAAAGGCTTTAAATCTCTGGTGTCAATGAATTTCTGGTGTTAATTTTTTAATTCAAGCGCACATGACTTTCCGGAGCATCTAATATTGATAATTAATTCAGAAACCATAGATATAATAATTTATATAGATCTGTCATCCCCATGTAATCATGTAAAGATTTTCAATGCCGAAAATTTTTTTTAGCATCAGTCATTAACCGGTATTGAAACACGGCAATGGACCTTATTCATCATGCATCATTGCGGGTATATAAAAGTTTCTTCGCCAATCACTGAGCTAGAAACTTTTGTTTATTTTTCTATCAGCCAATACCAGCCGCTTAAATCGTAAATACCCGCAGCCGTTGACACTCGTGAATAAGTCCATTGCAATAGAATAGAATGTTGATGGAATTTTAAAATTGCCGATGCAGAGGAGTATCTCGTGCTTTCAACTGTTCTAATCAATGGAAGAAAGGAAAGGTAATAGGTTTACCTAAGTAAGTTATATTTGACTAATTTATGAAAAATATAATTTTTATAATCAATTACTTTATTATTATGAAATAATTACCGTCTTCATATTTTATGGAATACTATTTCATACTTGCCAACCATCTCATTAATAACCGAACAATTGTTAACGCCCACTGAAAAAAAAAAAAAAAAAAAACCTTTTTCTCACACCACTGTATTTTTAGAGTTATTCTCTCCAAATGATGTTAAGATTAAATAAGACTAAAATTACTATAAAAAATTATTGGTGTGAAAAAAAAAGGCGGGTACTAAAGATTGTACGGTTCATAATGAGATGGTTGGCAAGTATGATATTTTTTAATTTTAACATTTTTATTAGATTTTATATTAGTAAGTAATATATAATTTTAAATTTTTTTTTAAATATAGTTAGCAGCTCTGGTAAAGTTTCGCTATGTTTAATATATATAACAAAAGTTTAATTTACAAAGAAAAATAAGGTTAAATATTTTTTATTATTTTATTAAAAAAAAAAAAAAAAAAAAAAAAAAAAAGAGAGAGAGAGAGAGAGAGAGAGAGAGAGAGAAAAGAAAAAGAAAGAAAGAAGACTATCTACAGTTTTTCATTCACCTTTAGTGCACAACTTATTCACATATCTTATTTGCTAAATTATCCGTGTGTATTTACTCGGAGAAAGACGGGCATTAACCGGTAAAAATGGCCGTTTTTCTCGGAGTAAAAGGTAATCACTTTTTCTCCCTCGATGATCAACCTGAGTCTTATCACTATATCTATGTTAGAAACCTGTAAAGAAAGATCTGATAAAAAAAAATTAAGCATACAATATATATTAACTACAGTATTAAAAAAATGCTATGAGTTTTTTACTGGAATATTTATTAAGTGAAAAAAAAATAACTTAAGCTGAATTTCATTTGTACAGCAATTTCAATAAATTTATATCAAACTATTTTTTTTTTTTAATTAAAAAATTTAGCATTTTTAAACAAAAAATTAGAATATAAAAAAAGGTAATAATGTAATAAAAGGCACCGTTATTAAAAAAATCTTTGCTATGAAATAAATAAGTAAATAATAATGTTCTAACACCCAAAACTACATCTCCTAGCTCAGATCACCCTGTGAGGCAGTTTTCCCAGCGAAGGCCAATGACGAAACGCTTACGTACAGTCGGTAACAAAAGTGTCCGAACACTAGAAAAAATTCCTATGTAAAAAAAGTATTTACGATTCTGTTAAATAAATCCTTATCCAATCATGTTCTTAGACAGATTAAGAAGAGGATTCGACAAGGATTTATCAAGTATTTAACAAAACCGTATGAAGTGTATTTTTTTTTACATAGGAATTTTTGCTAGTGTTCGGACTTTGTTACCGACTGTAGAAGCGTTCTTCATTAAAACCTACGTGACCTCGCGCCCAATGAAATTTTGTAATAATCTTTGTCAGTCGGTAGCCGTCTTTCTTTCAGAAAGTTTTGCAGAGTTTTATCCAGACACTGATTAAGGGGGAAGCACACATTATTTATACTTACACCGTTATTTTTTAACAAATACTTCACTCCTATAATAAACACAAAATTCTCATTAAAAATTATTTTAAAAGAATTCTGGTGTCTATTGTTTCACACCGTTCATTTTTTATAGAAAATATTTCCTCGTCAAAGCGTGGAATTTCTATGACATTAAGTAAAAAATAATTGTAAAAATATTCCAGTGAGAGCGGAGATAATGTGTGCTTCCCCCTTAATCAGGCTCTGGATTCGTCTGCATGTTTATTTCTTTTGAAATGTTCTAAAGTATAAAATGTAGCGCCGGTTTGACAGCGCTGTTCATGTTTTTATTTAAAATGCAATCCTTGTACTCTGTATACATTGTGTTTCTATCTTCATTAAATTTTTTCACATGCTGCACTCGTTAGAAAATTATTGTGTCGAATTCTTTCCTGTCATCCTTTTTGATTTAAAATTTGTTTTATGGAAAAACAAAAACAGTAAATCTTCTGTTTATTTTACGTGCTCTACCAAGCTAAGCTAGCTGCCAGCGAACATTGGAAGAAATTACATTGGAAAAAATATAAATTGGAAAAAAATATTCTGTAAATATAGTGGTTTGAAATAAAGGCGGGGCTAAAAAGAGATAAATGAAGAAGGTTGACAACTCTATAATTGTGTAAGCAACAAATAACGATAGCAAGATTTCGTAAAAAAGGTTTAATATTCTTTAAACTAAATGCCTACAATTTGAATTGCGAATGAATAAATCATTTTTATAACTGCAGTAGTAAACGTAGGCAGTACTTTTTTTTTTTTTTTTTTTTTCAAAATTCATAGAAGTCTCAGCCACTTTGAGAAAAGAGGGAGGAGTTGTTAACAATATGAATAAATTATCAGGTTGTAACATATGAAATGTCCGATTCTCACCAGTAAAATTTTTGAGATTTGGTTCCTGATAAACTTTTTTTATACGGATGTATCATTTTAAAGCTAGAACCTTGTCTTTTTCATCTGATGTGTTTCGCATAAAAATACTGTGATTTGGTGGTAAATTTATAGCTTTAATCGTAGGATGAATTTTAGAGTGCTATTTTTGTACGAGTGGAAAAGTAAGCATAATGCTGCAGTAGCTGCCCGAAACATTAATGGTGCATTTGGAAATGGTTCTGTAAATGAACGTACCATTCGACGTTGGTATGCAAAGTTCGAAACTGGGATGAGAGTCACACGAACGAAGGCCGAAGCAGACCAGAGACTGTTGTGGACAATGAAGTTTTACGAGCAATAGTTGAAAAAAAATCCAGGCAGTACTGTTAGAGATTATGCAGAAGAACTAGGTGTATCTCCTACAACCATTTCACGTCATCTAAAATTGATTGGCAAAGTTAAAAAATTGGATAAATGGGTACCGCATGAATTGAATGAGAATCAGAAGCACAAACGTTTTGAAATCTCGTCTGCCCTTCTTCTTCGCAACCAAAATGATCCTTTTCTCAATCGAATTGTAACTTGTGATTAAAAGTGGATTCTGTACGACAATCGTAAACGTTCAGCGCAGTGGCTGGATGATGACAAGGCTTCACAACACTTCTCAAAGCCGAAACCCCATCAAAAGAAGGTTATGGTGACTGTTTGGTGGTCCTCAGCTGGTTTAATTCACCACAGTTTTCTAAAGCCAGGCGAAACCATCATAGCGGAGAAATATTGTAGAGAAATCGATGAAATGCACCAGGAACTTAGACGTAAACAGCCGGCATTGGTCAATAGAAAGGGCCCTATTCTTCTCCATGATAACGCTAGACCGCATGTTTCAATGATCACTCGTCAGAAGCTGCACATGTTAAACTATGAAGTTTTAGACCATCCACCATATTCACCTGACCTCTCACCTACAGATTTTCACTTTTTCAAACATCTCGATAACTTCTTGCAGGAGAAATAATTCAGAAATATAAAGGATGCCGAAGCGGCATTCAATGAATTTGTTACACTCAGGATGACTACATTTTATGATACCGGCATAAAAAAAAACTTGTTTCTCGTTGGAAAAGTGTATTGAAGCTAATGGTTCCTATTTTGATTAATAAAGTTTGTTCTGTAAAAATATATTCTTTCTTTAAGTAGACCATGAAAATCGGACATTTCATATGTTACAACCTAATACAGGGTTCGTCCGGGCTTATTTTTTCCCTGAGACTTACACAAGTATTCTGAAACAATAAAACTCAACTTAATCAGAAAGACTTATTTTATAACGAAAATCGTTCTAAAACATTTACTGGTATAAGACTCTGGGAAAAAATAAGGACCGTACGAACCCTGTAATAATATGAGATATGCACATAAATGCCAGCTTTAGCACTTTTCGCCCACAGGAAAATTTTAACAATTTTTTTCATATACAATTAGAGATAGGGCAGGATTTGTATTAAGAAATTGCTTCAATTTCTGTTAACATCTTTTTGTCTCAAAAGCTTTTCTAGATTTAATACAGATTTGATAAATTATTTAACTCAAGTAGCCCTCCTCAGGAAAACATTGCACTCCTAGTATCCTAATCCACGAAATCTCGTAAAAAAGGTTAATTGTTTTGGATATCTTGAAATTTTGAATACTGAATACCAGAACTTTAATTTATGAAATGAGAATATTTTTAAGCGCAAACTTACTTTGTTTAGTTGTTTTATAAACGACTGAACTTGAGAAAAATTACTTTCAAACGCAACATGTCTCCACGTTTTTTAAAATTTTACTTTAAGTAGATATTAGATGATTTTTTTAAAAAACTTTTTATCGAACTATTGGCATGTACAGAGAGTCTCAAAAAGATATGAAAGCAAAAGGATAAAACGACGTTTCAAAAACATTGAAACGCTATTTTATTCTTCATCTTTTAGAGATAAGTAAGCAATGTAAAGTGTAAAATTGTTCAAAATGAGGTAGGAATTACGACCTTATTTATACATATTTCTTCTCTTAAATTTTTAAAAAAGTTGCATCTTTTAAAATTTTATACGACCCCTTCCATACAAATTTCTTAATTAGAAAGTTTTTATTTTCGATCTGAGATACAAGATCATTAAAAAAAACCCTGCATATCTGTATCTATAAAAACCATCTGCATTACGATACAGAGAGAAAGTCGACTTATGCAACTTTTCCGTATCACTCGAATGGTTATTTCTACGGAAAAATTTTCGATCTAAGATAAGATAAGAAAAGAATCTCAAATAACGCAAAGTCTTAGTCGTGCACTGATAATACAAACTGCGGGATATTTAAAAAAAATCCATTTTCACGAGAATAAGGCTAAATTACAGTTAACCCGTTAATTGTCGATAGTTGCTCGATTTGCCGCCCACCCATCCCTGAGTGTTGCCAGATTTTTTTTTATTCAATAGCCACCAAAAATTTTTAGAAGTAGCATTTGATATACATAAAACGCGAATAAAATCGAAGGAACGTCGATCACATAACTTCTTAAAATTATTGGTGAGAGTTAAATAAAAAGTGCGCAATCTGTAAAAGGCGACGCTGTCTATAGAGACTACTAACGGGTTAATGAAATAATCTCGTGTGGCACTCAAACAACTTTTCCTTTCCCCTCAATCCCTTGCTTGTAAATACTACACTTACAGGGATGGAACACGGGTGCAAAACTCATACCACTATGAAAATAACAAAATGTTCTACTTCTTAAATCACTGATATTATAGGTAGAGAAATTTCTTAAACTAATACCGATATGAATTCTGCGCCCGTGTTCTATCCCTGCGCTTATAAAGAATTTGAGACTGTTATTAAATTCAACTTTATCGGTCCAAAAATTAGTTTATTCCAAATAATTCGGATAAATTTTACCCGCACCTTCTCTTGAAATTTAGAAATCTGGGTAAAAGAAATTTGGAGCAGCAGTCACATATGATTTTCAATTTCTTAATGTAAACTTAATATTCGTATTCCGGTGCCCTCAAAATACATAATTAAGACATAAATTGAACATTGAAAACTGGACACATCAAACAACCTATTGTCTAGTGTTTGTATAAAAAATTATTATGATTCTTAACCCTTTCGCTACCAGCGTCACATATATGTGACGATCCAATTTTCTTACCTGAGCCCGGCGTCACAAATATGTGACGGGTGTTCATTATCAGTTTATGATAATTGTTTGCATCAAATCGTGTCGTACACAGACGGGTTATGTTATAAAACAATAAAATAGATACAGGATGTTATTGATTTTAGTTAGAACGTTATAGATACATCCCACAAAAATAAATGACAATTTTATCATATTTAAATAGTAAGACGTCTGGGCTGTGGTGGCAGTTTTTCTCCTGAGGCTCTGGTATCGAAAGGTTTAAGCAATTTTCCTGGGCATGGAAATAAGTAGTAAAGTGCTTTCATCAACTACGTTCAATAGAAAAGAATGCTGAGTAGCCCTGTATATTATCTGTAGATTATATGCGCAACTCGCACTTTACTTAAATTTACCTAAACAATATGATAAATACACAACACAACTTCAAATTCACTTCCAGCAATTATCAAGAAGAGCTTTAGTACATCCCGATTTTCTTGTGCTACCTTATAAATTAAGGATGAATGATATTTTACCATATTCTACTTAAAATATGCTTTCATGAATATTAAAATATATGTTCATTTCATTTTTTTCCCCAGTATCTAGATTAAATTTCATCTATCAGAAATTGCGCCCATGTACAAAGGTATTTGAATTATCTTGGATAACCCTGCACACAAATAATTTTTTCGATGTCAACAAAAAGTTTAAAATAGAATCCTATTGATACACATTAAGAATACCGAGCTTGGACTTTATGTCAATATTTATTTTTTATATATCTGCACTACGGAGGTAAAGAACATCATGTCCATTTTGTGAAAAGGGATACCACCATTTCTTTGTATGACAACTATGAAATACATTTGTCATGAATAAAGAAAATGAATATTGTCTTATTTTCACCGTCTTATCTCTTTCATACTAACTGGACATTAATATTTAATATCTCTATATAATTAAAAAAATGCACATAAGGGACGTGGTGCTAACTGTTTTCATAAAATGAGCATGGTGATTTTTACCCCTAGGAGGATACAGATATACTAATAACAGATACACACACACACACACACCATAGCCTCCTGAACTAAATGTCTTCCGCGTGGATCGGAAACTTGGCAACAGTTCAAGTGGAGACCCTACATAAGAGACTGGACATTGACCCGCCATGTTTGTTCAGGCTATTACATACTTGCCAACCATCTCATTATGAACCGTACAATTTTTAGTACCCGCTTTTTTTATCACACCAATAATTTTTTAGAGTAATTTTAGTCTTATTTAATCGTAACATCATTTGGAGAGAATTACTCTAAAAATTAGTGGTGTGAGAAAAGGGGCGTTTTTTCAGGGGGCGTTAACAATTGTACGGTTATTAATGAGATGGTTGGCAAGTATGATATTATATATGATACCATTACGTTATGAAAATATCTTGAATGATTCTGTACATTGTTCTCTGAAGATAAACCAAACTAATTCCCCTGATTTTAATTAAAAGAAAAATGTCAGACTCTGGTAAAAGTATTTTATGTTCAACGGCGAACGAGCGTCCGCCATCTTTGTTCAGTGTCCAGTCTCTCTCTATCAAGGGTCACTAATACATAGCTGCTAAGTTTTTTTTAATTTATTCCAGAATGTTGTTAGTCCTGCCCCTTTATCACACCGTGATATTTGTAGACAAAATTTCTTTAATGTATAACTACGATTAAATATAAAGAAAATTAGTCTAAATGATTACGGTGGGAAAAAAGGGCGGGGCTAGGAACTTTCCGGAATAAATTTAAAAACTTGGCAGCTATGATAATAATAAATAACAATAAAGATCATCGAGAATTATCAAATTAAAATTTTCGATACAGACCTGTGTAATTAATAACTCATAACGTGTAAGAATTAAAAATGATTTTTATATTAAAAAGGGTATGGTGAAGACGCGGTAATAGATAAAGAAATATAGGATTTAGTATAAAAGACGCCAAATCAAATTCCAGAGTTATTGCCATTATGATGTATTGAAAAATATAATAACGATAAAGAACCACTGATTACAGTTTCAATAGTAAATTGAATGCTATTAAATTGTTTATAAAAGCAATCAAGAATATTAGAGGTTATTTTTCAATGGGAGTAGAGATCTTTTAGTGTATGGCCAGAGAATAAAAATGTAATCAGAAAACTTCAAATAAAGAAATTTACTACTCCTAAACCTACTATTTATTTAATAATGATATTTCATTCTTATTTAAAGATGTATAAATGGAGTAATTTATGAATGCATTATTTAAAAGGGTGAATGAATGCAGTGTTTAAAAATAAATAACAGTTATTTATACTCCTATACTGTAGATTAATGTGATTTGTAAAATGGTTTTATTTAATAAAATAAAGTATGCATTTGTTACTATCTGGAAAAAAAAATGTGGGGGAATATCTTTTGTTATGGGCATTCTCCGGTTATGGACATCCCACCATATCTTTTAACAAAAATCAAATATGGTGGATTTGCGTACTGTCAAACATGTATTGTGACAGAATGCAGTTTTTGTGCTAACACCAGGGATGGAACACGGGCCCAGAATTCATACCACTATCAATGTAAGAAAATTTTCTACCTCTTAAATTATCGATAGTATAGGTAGGGAAATTTCTTAAGCAGATTCCGGTATGAATTTTGCGCCCGTGTTCCATCCCTGTAACACCGAAGTGAATAAATGCATTTTCTTAGTAAGTGTATCGAAAGCATCGAAAAGAAAAATCTAAGAAAAAGCGACACAAAGTGATTTGTGAATATTTTCAGGACGCTATAAATCGAAGTGAATTAATTAAAAAATGTAAATGCAAGGTATATTCATGCAGTATATTCTTTATATTTTGTGATGCAGTATCGAATTCAGACAAAATATGGACCGAAAATTGCTTTTTCTACCATAATAAAAATGGCTGCAGTTCCCGGTTGTGGGCACCTTAATGTAAAAGGTTGTGGGCACACTTATTTTTTTCATTTAAAACGTGTATTTGACTTACAAACTGTCAAATATGATCGAAAAATGGTAAATTTCCATTTCCAATAATTAAATATGTCTCCGTGAAATATTTTGTAAAAATATTATTTTTAGGTATAGTTGAATTATAAAATTCTATTGCTGGCTAGCTGGGTAGAGCACTTAATGTAGACATAAGAATAATTATTATTTGCTTTTCCATAAAAACAATTTCATTTGAGGCGTCGAATAAAAAGATGAAGATTCAGATAAAGACTCTGCCGCCATTATAATAGAATATACCTTTATGTTCTCAAAAAGAACACCAAGACTTTTACTTTCTTTAAAAACAAAAATAAGATTTCGAAATATATTTAAATATCTATTCTTTGTTAATATTATTATTTATTTAATTACTTTGTTCATCATTTTCAATTCAAATATCTCAAAAAAAAAAAAAAAAAAAAAAAAAAAAAAAATTGAGCCGAACTCGTTCTTATTATAAATGTACCATTTAAAGTAAATCAAAATTTCTTATTTTACGAACAATTTATTTTTAATCATTTCTTATAGTAATGAAAAATTTTAATAATTTATTCATATATAGAATAAACGGTAAATTAAATATTCAAAATAAAATAAGAACAAAATTTATTTTTTTAAAGAAACATATAGTTATCCTTTATTTCAGATGATAAAAGTCTGGGATAACTTATTAAAGTGCATTAATTTCGTTATGTTGTGTAAATTGCATAACTATAACTAAATTATACTAAAAATATCTAACTCCACAAGTAGGCGTTTCTTTCACAATTTATATGTTATTTATTTCTTTAAAATATACTCAAAATTCATATTTGTACTATGAATATTCTATGGATATAAATGCTTTAATTAGAAAGAGTACAACTGTAATAGATATTTGCATACTTGCCAACATAGTAATTAATATTCCGTAATATTGTTAGATCCAGCTTCATTTTCATACCAGTATTTTTTAGAGTATTTTTCTTGTTATAGTTATTTAATCGTAATCGCATTTGGAGAATATTACTCTAGAAATTTACTGGTGTGAAAAAAGGGCTGGACTATCAACAGTACGGAATATTAATTAAGATGTTGGCAAGTGTGCCATTTGTAATATAAATGTCAATGCAGAAAATTTTGTTCTAAAATATTGTAACTGGGGAAAATAATGCCCACAGGTGGACATTAATGTGAAAAATACAAAAACAGGCGGTCGTCAAAGTATTAAATATGAATGTGTTAAATAGTAGGCGGTTTTTATTTCTTTTGTGAAATTCTGATATGACAATCTCTTGCCTGCAATGAGTTAGTTTTAGAAAAATATGTTAATTTGTGTAGTAAAAGTCGGAGTGTTACTTTAGGGTTGCCACAAGCGACTTTTTTTTTATATACTTATCATACCACTATTCTTGTAAAATAAATTTTAAATATTTATGTAGGTAAATTTATAGCCGGAAACATTCCGGAGTACTTTTAGCCACACCTTATTTTCGCACCAATTCATTTATAGAAAAAAATTTTGCACTATATAACTGCGCTTCAATAAATAAAAATAAAAAAAATTACTCTTAAAAAAGGAAACAATATTTTGCGTACCACTGTATATTGTCTATAAACGAATTAGCAGAGAATATATATTTTGTTTTTAACAATTGAAGAATTCCCACAAAAGCATCTTTTTAGCTCTATTTCTGCAGAAAAAGCGTTGAAAAAATGCTTTTGTGCAACTTGTATATCGTCTAAAATTTACATATGTAATATATAGAGCAATAAAATATTGTCATAAAGCTGAAAATTTATCTTGAGCAATATACATTTAAATCCCGTAGTGTATTTGAATAACTTGGTGGAGTGATAGTTATGCTTTATGTCAGATGAAAAAGGTCTGGGATAACTTATTAAAGTGCATTAATTTCATTATGTTGTGTAAATAGCATAAATCATTGAAATGTGCTTTGAAAATATACCTGCCGTAGACTCTAATGCTTGCAAGGTCTTTTGTTAGGTCCTGTATACAAATCAATAATAGTATATTTAATAAAAAAAAGTTTACAGTGAACTGATAAATATATCAGTTTCAAGATATTCTAAACATATTTATAGAAATTACAGCACATTTATAGAAATTATAGAAAAAGGAAAGTAAAAATATCTATTTAAGAGAAAGTGCTAAAACATCATAGCATAACAGAAAATCAGGGATGGAACACGGGCGCAGAATTCATACCACTATCAATGTAAGAAAATTTTCTACTTCTTAAATCAACGATATTATAGGTAGAGAAATTTCTTAAACGGATTCCGGTATGAATTCTGCGCCCGTGTTCCATCCCTGGAAAATGCATTTCCAGTAATTTCGAATTATATCCTCTAATGTGTCTGAATGTTTTTATTTCACCCTCATTGATGTTCATAACATCACATTCTTCAGAAAGCATGTAAATAATATTTGTTAACTTCATTATGTATTGTTTTAACTGAAGAAACTCAAATAAAACATAATGCAATAGAATTTATTTGGGTGTCCCTGTACGCAAACAGATGGTGCGATTTTTACTGTTTTCAAAAAGGAGTGTGTCACAGTTAATATATTACATATATAACTTTCAAGGCATTCTAACAATATTTATAGGGATGTTAGACCGTGGCTAAAATGGTTGCCAAGCAGTCGGACCAAAAAACGGAAGTCATAAACACTTTTCAACAACCCTGTATTTAAACGTATCGTAATTTCTGTCGTAAGTCGTAAGTCACATACATCAGTCTGACAACTAAAAGTTACAATTCTATTTATAATTGTCAACTTAGCATTTTTTGGCTACCGAAAAATATTAATAGAAATATTTATTTTATTAAATCAGCTTTAACTGTTTTCACTGATTAAGTAAAATGAAATTTCTTATAAACATTTTCCAGTAGCCAAAAGGTGCTAAGTGGACAACTATAATTTTGTTTCATTTGTAAATATATTGTATTTCACTGAATAACATATCTGGTGTAAAACAAATGTGTTTGGCCTGCGCTTTAAGGTCGATTACGATATGTTTCATCATTTGCAGGTCCAAACACTCTAAACCAGGGCCCGAAATTTCAACTCAGATTACACTCGCTAACAAAAAAGTTTTACTCGCCAGAAAATAGGGTTGTTATTTTTTTTTTTCTTTTCTTTTTTTTACACATTTTGGGTTTTTTATTTTTCCTAACTATTTGAAAGGCTTTTACAAATATGTCTAAAATTATATATATGAAAAGTGTGTCTATATCATCATGTTTCATAATCATCTATAATTAAAAATCATTATAATGTATTGTATTTGAGATTTGAAAAAAGATTAAAATATCGAATAACATTAATGCAAAGAGTGATTAAAGAAAAAAAGAAGAAAAAATTCTTTGTCAAATAATATCCCATAAAAACCTTTTTATTATGAAAGATTAAGCTTCCTTTTTTATCCATTTATTTACTTGACTTTTTATAAAAATGTCTTCATCGTCTATTTTATGTTTGTAATCAGACGGAATGTCGATGGGTATAATTTGTTCCTTGTTGTCATTTGAAATAGCCCTTTCAGAATACCTTTTTCGATAAAATCATGGCTTACAAATCATTACAAGCGCAACTGGCGTTTCAGTAAAAACTTGAAAATATGAACTGTTTTTTGATCATTATTCAACAAAATATACATAGGCAGTATCTTTAAAAAGGCTAGGGCTCTTTTTTATGGGACAATATCGCATAGGCAAACTTCCGCATATCTCATCTCTTGGATAGTGGGCGATGGACAAAGAGGCTCTTTGCTCATCTATTCTCACTCTGCTTGGAGAGGTGGGAGAAACGAAACTGCCGAAGACATCAAAACTTTTATATGTGCACTAAGCATTTTTCCTTTTCCAGGTTGGTGCGATCTTGGACAGCGCACACACAGACTCGGCTCTCCGAGAATCTAAAAAGGAGAGGTTAAATATGAGGTTATAAGATGGCAAGTTTTTGCCATATTTAAATCTCTAAAAAGAAAGTTGTCTGTCACCGTATCGTGTAAGAATTCTATCTATTACTAGACCAAATTTTTATTCGCCACAGTAAAAATTCCACTCACCAATGGCGAGCTGGCGAGTGGAAATTTTGCGCCCTGCTCTAAACAATGTTGCCAAATTTAGTGAATATTTTATTCAACTGTCACGAGTAATTTTGAGTAGTGATATTTCATATATATTGTAGACGAGTGACCTTCGAAGTAATTAGGTAACCGTTACAATTAAAATTTAGTGGTAGATATTGAACGAAAAGTCCCTAAATTTGGAAGCACCGATCTGAGAAGTGAAATTTAATAGGATCGGAAGAGATTTAAATTTATATACTATCTACGTATAAATCTGTCTTCCCATTTTTCTCTTTATAGGAAGCGTTGGAAGAGTTTTTGTTTCATAGAAACAAATATAACTTTAAAAGAAAACCTTAATTAAAATTTATGTGTTGCAATAAAATGATTTCTTTTATTTTCTTTCTTTTTTATTTAGAGCAAAAGACTCACTGATAATTAATTCTCCTTCGAAGTAATTAGATAATCGTTACAATTAAAATTTAGTGGTAGATATTGAACGAAAAGTCCCTAAATTTGGAAGCACCGACCTGAGAAGTGAAATTTAATAGGATCGGAAGAGATTTAAATTCATATGCTATCTATATATATCTACGTATAAATCTGTCTTCCCCTTTTTCTCTTTATAGGAAGCGTTGGGAGTTTTTTTGCTTCATAGAAACAAATATAACTTTCAAAGGAAACCTTAATTAAAATTTATGTGTTGCAATAAAATAATTTCTTTTACTTTCCTTCTTTTTTTTAGAGCAAAAGACTCAGTGATAATTAAAAAAGATCATTTAATTTAATAATTTTTAATTAAAAACAAATGTAGCTCGTAGTAATTGAAAAGTAAATTATTTTTTAATCAATTGATGACATGGAATCGCGAAGGTAGCATAAGTTAAAACAAAGCTGCAAAGTTGAATACAGTTTCATGAAGTTTTAACTTTTTTTAAAATTAAATATCAGTGGTTATTTTTTTTTTTTTTCATTTGAGAGAGAGATTTCTTCTTCAAAGTAATTATTTTAAACTTTTCAAATTAAATTAATGATTGAAAAAAAAAAAAGTTTTACTTTGCTATATGACTTTCTATCATGATGTCTTTTTTAATACCTTAAAGAAAGAATCTAAAAGTTTTGATTGAGTTATAATTGTAATTATAAAAACCGATTTTTTACATTTACCTTTATTTTTTTTTGCGCATACTCTTGTATAACAATGACATAGCATAAATACACTCAAGTATATTAGGGAATGTTTAGCATTTCCTTGATTGAAAACCACTTTTTTCTAATAGTAAATTTCGCATTAATCAATGGACGAAATACACTGCAAATGATTACTTAAGTTTACCATTAAAAAAATTTGCATTTATCGTCAGCATTATTATCTTCTACAACTATCCATGGCAATTTTCGCGCAGCAGTAAAAATTAGAAATAATTAAAGAAAACACCAGTATAGGAAAATAATTTTATTGGGCAAGTATCTGCACATTGAATTTAGGAATACAGAGTAAGTAGATTTTTAACGTAAGCTGTAGTTTGTGTATGCATGCTTATTTTCGGTTTATTTTAAATTGAATCAGTATGTCTTTTTTGGATTTCGTAAAACTGCTTTCTGCAGGGGTGTTTGTGTCCCGGGAAACTGCTACCAGAATTTTTTAGTAGTGATACTATTGGCAGTTTTCTAGTAACGTTTAGCAATTTAATATAGCCAAAAATACAATTCCTAATTACTGGTGGGAAATAAAATAAAAAACCCGCAACGCAAACACCCCTGGTTCTGGAGAATGAAACTTTAAACAACATTTTTACAGAGAATTAAATGTAGTAGAAAATTTGTTTATTACATAGCTGCCAATATTTTGATTTACTCCGGAGTACTTTTGCCCCGCCTTTATTTCGCACCACTTTAATTATAGAAAAATTTACTTCAATACATAGCTTCGATAAAATAAGAAAAAACCCTTTTAAAAAATAAGTAGTACGAAATAGTGGTGGGACTAAAATTACTCCGGATTAAATTAAAATACTGGCAGCTACGTTATTACATAAATGCATTTTGAAGTTACTTTTGATAAAATCGTATTTGTAAATACTTTTACGTTTTTTTTTTTTTTTTTTTTTTTTTTTTTTTGAGGAGCAAATTAAGAATATCAAAAACTGTCACGGAAACACCAAAAATGTCTTAAATCAAAGAATTACAAATTATCCGGTTTGAAATAATTGTATTGTAATAAGAAGAATCAATTTAATTATTTCGTAGGTGCTAGGTTGTTGCCAAGTAAAAATAGATTTCACACCACTAACAAGGAATAGTAATCTCAATTTGATTTAATCAAATATAAGTATTACTAAAAAAAAAAAAAAAAAAAAAATATTTTTTAATATTCTGGTGCTACGGACAATCCGTAATAACTTGGCATCTCTTGTAAGAGTTCAATTAATACCAATTAATACAATCGTTATTCGAGATTATCTTTAAAATTTTGAACTTTTATTAGGCAATAAATTAACAAATCGCCTTAATAAATTCACAGTATTTTTTGCATCAAGACTTAAGATGGTCTTTTATAGGATACCGATTTGTTTGAATCAAAACACATAAATTTTGAATTTCAACCACAATATTCTCGTAAGCAAACTTACAGAGTGTATAATTTGATGAGGAATTGCATATTTGCCAACTTTTTAATTTATATTTAGTATAATTGTTAGTACCCACTTTTTTTTTTTTTTTTTTTTTTCACCAGTCTCTTTTTAAAGTATTTTTCTTCTTATTTAATCGCAATTACATTTGGATAAAGTTACTCTAAAAATAAACTAATGTAGAAAAAGGGGCGGGAACTAAAAGTTTTACGGAATGTTAACACTATCGCGACCGCATGTGTTTGTCTTTTTCACAGTAAAGTCCGCCTGTGGGCGTTGTTATATGAGTTACAATATTTCAGAACAAGAATTTTTCATATTCACATTTACATACTTGCCAACCATCTCATTAATAACCGTACAATTGTTAACGCCCTCTGAAAAAACGCCCTTTTTCTCACACCACTATATTTTTAGAGTAATTCTCTCCAAATGTTGTTACGATTAAATAAGATTAAAATTACTCTAAAAAATTATTGGTGTGGAAAAAAAGGCGGGTACTAAAAATTGTACGGTTCATAATGAAATGGTTGGCAAGTATGCATTTATATTACAAATGGATATACACAGGGCCTGATTAAGGGGGAAGCTCGCTCATACCGGAATATTTTTACAATTATTTTTTACTTCATGTCATAGAAATTCCATGCTTTGACGAGGAAATATTTTTTATAAAAAATGAACGGTGTAAAACAATCCAATTTACTCACCGTTATTAGACACCAGAATTCTTTTAAAATAATTTTTAATGAAAATTTTCTGTTTATTATACGAGGAAAGTATTTGTTAAAAAATAACGGTGTAAGTATAAATAATGTGTGTAGAGCGAGCTCCCCCTTTAATCAGGCCCTGGATATACATTATAGTTTTTCTAAGCAAAGCATTTATATCCATAGTATATTGATAGTATGAATATGAATTTTGGGTATATTTTTAAGAAATAAATAACATACAAATTGCGAAAGAAACGCCCACTGGTGGAGTTAGAGAATTTTAAATGACGTAAACCCACGTCAGCGGTCGCGAAAGTGTTGATTAGAATATTGGCAGGTATGGAATTGGTAACATGAAAATGTTACGCAGTATTTTTAACAGCTTTTGCATAATTTTGATTGATTTTCGTAAGTATAGTTAACCCATTTTATCCCACTGTCCTATCCGGAGGACAGCTGAAAAATAGCATGTGGAAATCAGTAGTTGTTTGTTCGAATATTTTATCAGCTGGAACCTCATGCTAACAGAAGCTTAGGCATAGCTGTACATGTTCCAGCTGATAAAATATTCGCAACAAACAAATACTGATTTCCACATGCTATTTTTCAGCTGTCCTCCGGATAGGACAGTGGGATAAAATGGGTTAATTGTGTATCTTGAAAATATAAATGCCAATGTTTACGTATTTTAAATACCAATATTTTTATATATATCTCTTTGTTTTATTTAATTGAGGAATTATTCTTTAAATATAGGAAAAACTTCTATTAAACAAAAAATAGTAATATTTAAAATGTGTAAAAGTGTGCGACAATTTTATAAATATCAACAATATAATTTGTTCCTGACCATTGTTAGTACCCACCCTTTTTTCACACCACTGTTCTGTAAGGGTATTTTCCTTCTTATTTCATCATAATTACATTTTGGAGAAAATTTCTCTCCACCAAAAATTTTATGATGTGATATTTGATATGCATGCTATAGAAAACAGCAATTATAAACAGGAAAACGTAATAACGTTTCAAAATATACTTAATTTTCCAAAAACTGTTACAACCTGCCCCACGTTCCCCTATCTCAAAAGCTGTAAATATAATAAAAACTCAACTTCGAAAATTTGACCCAAAACTAAACTTTCTCCAGCATATAAAAAGAAAAGTAATAATTATAGCAAAATACTATAATTCTTTTTTGTAAGTTTCTATGTTTAACAAAACACCTTTTCGTTCATAAAGTAAAAAGAAACTTTAAGAAAAAAGAAAAATATCACGAACGTTATTTTGTCACATTTCATTCCTGTCAAAAATTGTGGAAACAACATACGTGATCTGAACTTTTTTAAGAGTACTGATTGTAGTGACAATAGTTTCGACTTGATAAAATCATCAGCTAATGTGTATGTTCTAGATTCTATTTCTGAATAAACTTTCTTTTAACTTTAAAAGAAGTAAAAAAAAAAAAAAAGAAACTTAAAATTTTAAGTTTGTTCTAAATGTTGAATCGTAATTTTTTTTTCCCGAAAAGACTTTTTCGTGATTATTATACAATAGATATATAATCATTGAATCATTGAACAGATAATAATTGTTACTTTTATTTGTACAGAATCAAATAAATTTTTATCGTTATACTTAATTATGAGAATAATTTATTACGCGATGATATTATAGCGATGTTTTGCAGAACTGTCAGCATAAGCTTATTTGTTCAGTAGCATTCTTTGTGTCAGCCTTCTTTTCACAACTTTTTCTCCACGAGTAATTTTCTTCTTATTCAATCGCAATTAAATATTGACGGAAACTACTCTTCCAAAAATGTGGTGTAAAAAAAGGCGTTAAGTAAAATTGTTACAGAATATAATAAAATTGTTAGCAGTTCTGATTTTAGATATAAAATACATTGTTATGAATAATACCACAGCTTTACAAATCTAAATGTAAATATTGCATACATAATTGCACAGTTGCAAACACTTTTAACTTTTAAATCAGAAGACACCAGTATTTTTTAATGGAATATGATATATATTTTTTCGTCGATTAATATTATTGAAAACAGCTATAAAAATTTTCCGGTGTGAAGTCTCCCTTGAAAAACGGGAGACCTGGCACCTATGATAATTGTGAAATAATAAGAAATAGATAGGAAGAGATAAGGTAATAAGAATTAAATATAGGCAGCCAGAAATATCAAGTAATAAGAAATACACTTTACGAAGAAAGTACAGTCGAGGAAAAAAAAAAAAAAAACGCAACACTCAACGTAACTTCGTTGCTAATGGATGTAGAAAAATGTAATAGGTATCATTCGACGGGGAATTATGAGTAGATTCAGAAAATGAACGGAAATTTTGAATTGGGGGTCGTCTACATATTAAAACGCGCACCAACTTTGATTTTGTCAATGGTAATGCCCCATTTTTATTTTATATTTGAATTCCTGGGATCGCGACAACGCGAAAAAGTATATTCGTTGTATATTTTACTTATTTTTTCACAGAGTTATAAGTATTCAAAGTTTGAAGGTGCTAATGTTAAATTCATATTTCAAACTTTTATTAATATCTTCACAAAAAATAACTTGGTCGATATAATTTTTTTTTTTTACAAGATACAGTGAAGAAACCCAAACATAATCCATCATTACTTTTGATTCTGAAAAATATTTTTAATTCTGAAAAATATTAATAAATTCATATTTATAAAAATTATGAATTATGACCTATATTAATTTTTTCATCAAATGAATCCCAATGGTGATAAATATGGGTGTGCAAATTTGCAGCTCATTCCAGTTATTATTTTTCGAGATATGAATAAATCTTTCTTTTCGAGTGGTTTAGGGGGCCGTCTCTTATAAAGTTTTGCATGAGATAACGAATCAAATCTTAAAAAATAACAAAGAAAATTAAACAAAATATTTTTATTTTTTACTTACGGGTCAAATTATATAACAACAACGTCAAACACAAAAAAATGAAACAGTAATGATGATTTTTAGTCATTAGTCATCAAGATTTCCTGTTTTCTAAAGAAGACACGCCTTCATCGTTCTTCAAAACAAAACATTACAGAAAAGAAAAGAAAAGTAAATGTGACATTGAGTATCCGTGTTAAACCCCTTATTTTATCTTCACAAAAGTATGCACAAGTGGTATTTACTTCATCGATTACTGGTGATAAATTTTGAATCTTTTAAACGAACGTTAGAAGGAAAAATTTAACTAAATAGGCGGCGTTTACTGTTTTAAATAGAAAAATAGGCTTATTATTTCAGAATAAATTTTCTGTATTCACAATTACATTACAAATGGATATACATTATAATTATATTCTTTCTAATCAATATATTTCTATCCATAGTATATTTTATTGCAAAAATATGAACACTGGGATACACTTAAGATGTAAGTAACACACAATTTACGAAAGAAACGCCCACTGACAGAGTTACAGATTTTCAACTGACGTGAATCTAAGTCAGTTCCGAAGGGGTTAATTAAGAAATTATATTTTCACAGAAATTATAAAACGAATCGTTCAGTCCCAAAGAGTTCAACTGACCAAAAAATGGTAAGTGCGATTAAAATTGTTTAATATTTACTTCTTGAACCTTTACAATAATTTATCCAAATAGATTTAGTTTATGCGTTGTTGTATATATATCTATATTATTTCATTTCGTATTTTATGTTACAGCTACGAAAGAAAATTTAAGCTTTAGTGGCGATCAGTACAGCCATAATACACACTTTTATTTGAAAAATATTGCACTTTTTTCAAAGAGTACCTTCTGGACCAATCGAAAGTGTAATGTATAAATAGACCTACAATTTTCTAAAAAAGTACTGAAGTATATACAAATGTTAAAAACTGAAGTTAGAATAATTAAGAAACTGGAAAAAAGGTCAAGGTTTTTATAAATTTTTATAATAAATTTTTTCCTGAAAGATTTCCGGTGTGAAACGTTAAAATTTTGTCAATTTTTCATAGGAGCTTAATTTAATTTTTCTACATTTATAGATAACCCCCTAACACATTTTTGATTATAACTCTATAAATATTAAAGATAAAGTACACAAACTGTATACTTTTCCGCACTGCCAGACTCTCATAAATTCGAATATGAAGTCAAAATTGGGTGTTGCTTTTGAAAAAATCAAAGTTGGCGCTCATTTCAATATGTCGATAACCCCTAATTCAAAATTCGACAGCGTTTTCAAAAAGTGCATTTAATTTCCTGTTGAACGGTGTCAATTAGATGTTCCTGCGTTAATTAATAACGAAATTACAGCGGGTGTTGCGTTTTTTTTTTTTTTTTTTTTCCCCGACTGTACATATAGTGTTGAAATTACATGAATAATAAAATAAAACAAGAAAAATCTGTACTTCCCATACTTGATTATTTTATGCTGCGTTATTATTATTATTATTATTTTTTTTCTGCTTAAATGACTGCATGTTTTTGTCTTTATTAGATGAAACTCCTCTTGTGGGCATCATTATTACAAGTTACTCAATTTTAAACAAGTTTTCTGTATTAAGGTGCCTGCCTACCTTTAAAATGCAATTTTCGGTCAAAACTCCGATTATCTATTTTTGGGGTTGTATTAAAGTCTGATATTTTGGCTTTCTAAATCAGTTTGAATTTTGTTTCTATCCTGCTTACAACTTGAGTTGCAGGCATTTTAATATTAGTCACTTGCCAGTTTTTAAAACCCGAAGTGACCCGTAAATGTTTGTGTACATAAATGTATTACTCAATATAAGCATCAAAATTTGTTACTGAATGTAAATGAATTTAAAAAAGAAAATAAAAAGCTTTGAAGTAGATCAAGAACTTATAAAAATTATTTTTTGTATAATAGGTAAAATCTTGCTTTTAAATCTGTTTTCTGCTTTTTCTCAAAATGAGATTTTTAGCATTTTGCTTTATCCCAAAACATCATAACTCCAAAAGTTATAATTGAAACGTTATGAAACTTTGACAAAATACCCTAGAGGAGTTGTTTTAGGGGTTGAACTACGACGATGAATCTAGCTAAATTATTTTTATTTTTTTTTTTTTTGTCGATATAAGTTATAAACTGTCATGTGTATTCATGATTTTTTCAGCATGTAAAAATGTTATCTTTTCTAAACTATTAAATAACATGGTTATAGTTTTGAGAGTAGTTCACTCCCTTAAGGACCTTTCAATAATCTAAATAAAATTTACAGAATAAAAATATCTTTATTTAAATTTCACTTATGATGTTTTGTAAAAGTGCTTTTTTTCACAAATTTTACGCTTATTTTGAGCCTAAATATCAAAATATTTTAAAATCTGCATATTTTTTGCAAGTTATTCACTGCTTTTTACTATATTCTATCATATAATGCACATAAATAGGCATTTTTTCAATTAAAAAAATCCTTTTGTACCACTATTTCTATAACTAAAAATTTAAACTAAACTTATACAGGCAGAAATGCAGAACTACCTGTATAAATATACATACTTGCAAACCATATTAATGTAAACCGTACAGTTTTTTGTACACTTTTTTTTTTTTTTCACAGCAATAATTTTTTAGAGTAATTTTAGTCTTATTTAGTCATAACAACATTTGGAGAGAATAACTCAAAAATTATAATGGTGTGAGAAAAGGGGCGTTTTTTCAGGGGGCGTTAACAATTGTACCGTTATTATTGAGATGGTTTGCAAGTATGAATATATCATAATATATCATTTTACTTTTTAGAAGTAGTGGTATGCAAAGAATGCAAAAAAAAATGTCACTTAAGGCAGTGTTGATTAAATATTATAATTATACTCTTTTTTATGAAAGAGTTTTTATCTTTAATGCATTGATTGTATAATTAGGAATTTGGGGCCAACTATGCTCCGGAATAAATTATAAAAGTTGGCAACTCTGTAATACAAACGATAACAGGGGATGGCCCCTTCACGATAATAAAGAAGGATATATCACTACAACTCGAAAAATAGTACTAGGAATGAGCTGTAAGTTTGACCTATATTTCTGATGATGCTTATTCTATTCGTAAAAATTGTTAAAGCTAATATATCATAATTTTTTCGATTAGGAATTTTGGTAACTAAAGTTATGTTTTTATTGAAAATATGTATTTAATATGTTTGGGTAAATGCATTCTAATATATACATATATATATATATATATATATATATATTAGAGTTTAGTAAAGTTTTCGGGCAGATATGAAATTAAATATGTTACATTCATAAAACATTAGCATTTTTGGATTTCAACAGCTCATACACTGTGTAAAAAAAGTAGAAGGACAGTCGATTTTTGTAAATTATTTTCCGCATTTTTATCCTGGCTATTAGATTTTTATACAGATTTTGTTAAACAAAGTTTTCTATTTCACATAAAAATAAAATATCTACTACTAATGTTAATTAATGCATTTTAGAAAAACTAGTATTTATGATTTCAAGAGTGTAAAAAAAGTAGAAGGTCACTTTCCAAAATATGTTATTTGGCGGACTGTGCACGAATAAAAGAGTAAATATTGAATTTTCTTTAATTGGTTTTGTTGAGGAAAACGTATTTTGTTAAAAATTGCATTGCTATTTTCTTTTCAGACTGCCTAGAAGATTACCTTTAAATCATTTCCAAAAGAGGCAAATTATTACACACAAAATTAATGGTAAAAGTGTTAGACAAATTATTCGCATACCGCACGTCCTCTCGAATACAGTTTATAACATTATCAGAAAGCCAGATAGAAATAGGAAAATAAAGATGACTGGTAGGTCTAAAAAGTTAACCCCTTACGATAGAAGAAAACTTGCTCATGAGCTTAAAAAGAGCAGTAGAAGTATCACAAAGGTCCAAAATCAATCAGGACTTACTCATGAGTCAAGTCAAACAGTTTACAACTACATAACAAGGTCTAAATAATTAATTTTCAGAAAGCGGAAGCATCATCCAAAACAGAAATAAACACAGATTGAATACCGTTTGTCATGGGCCAAGGAAACATGTCATGGACCTCAGATGGGACTTCTATAATATATTTAGACGAGAAGAAGTTTAACTTAGACGATTTAGATGGTTTACCAATAACACTGTCATTGTCTGAGTAATGCAGAAGAATTTTATTCAACTCGACAAATGGGAGGGGGGGGGGGTGATGTTCTTTTAAGCAATTGGATATGGAAGAAGAACAAGTCTGGTTTTTTTCAGTGTAGGCAGAAATACAGTGCGTTAAGAAATTATAAGACCACAAGCGTATTGGGGCATTTCTGAAAAAGAGAGCATAATATGCAAATTTTTAGCTGCGTACTTAAAATTGATTGGAAAATTGGAACTATACTAATTCCAACTTTTAAAATTAAATTAAATTTCATTAATACTTATTCATTTTTCTAAAAATTAAAGACTGTGACTGTTAAGAAATTATAAGACCACCTGAGAAAATTAGCATATTATACATGACGTCAAACTCAATATAAAGCGCATGCGTCAGTATTTCGTAAAAGCATTACCTAAGAAGCAAAGGCTTAGGTTTTGAATGTGTTATCTACGATTAAATTGACGATGCCTTGAGGTAAAAAATTATCGGAATGCGAAGTAAGAAAAATTTTATTTTATAAAGGTTCTGTTAAATCTGAAAACGATATTGCGAGGTTAATGAACCGTTCTAAAACTGCCATATATAATGCCATAATTAGAAAAGATTATAAAAAAAAAAAAAAAAAAAAAAAAAAAAAAAACGATCTGGTAGAAAAAATATTTGGACAACACGTGATAATAGACAAGTTTTTCGACTGTCAACTGAAAAAGGTCTTTCAACTTGTGAAATTTAAAAACATTTCAGCAAGAAAACTTCACATGTAACAGTCTGGAAGAGTCTTAAATTAAATATTAATATGAAATTTATGAAATTGAAGAAAAAACCAAAGTTATTGAAATGCCCTCGAAAAGAAAGATTAAAATTGGCTAAAAATGCCATGTCATGGAATGATGAGTGGAAACAAATTATATTTTCTGATGAAAAGAAATTTAACCTTGATGGTCCCGATGGTTCCAAACACTATTGTCATGACTTGAGGAAGGAACCAAAAGAATGCTTCAGTCGACAAGTGGGTGGAGGATCAGTAATGATTTGGGGAGCTTTCAGTTATGAGGGGTTGTGTGATTTACAGCGGATTTCGGGTCATATGAACTCTACACAATATCAGTCTATGCTATATGATCATATGATACTGTTTGGACCTTTATTAGGTGGTGCTAACTGGATGTTTCAACAGGACAATGCTGCTTATGTCATACATCTAAAAAATCAACACAGCAGTGGTTTAAAAAAGAAAAAAAATCATGTTTTGCCATGGCCAAGTCGAAGTCCAGACTTGAACCCCATGGAAAACCTATGGGGTATATTATCTCGGAAAGTTTATGCTAATAATAAAGAATTTTCATCTGCCAATGAACTGGAAGTAGCCATTGTAAAAGAATGGTACAATATGTCTATATCTATTTTCTTAACAGGTTATTTTTCACTTATTTCTATTATATAATTTAATTAAACATTTATTGCATTATACCAAGTTATTGCAAACAAATTTTAAAAAAAATGTAGAGCAATATGTTATTTTATATAGTTAAATTATGATTAAAATCTTTATTTCTCTTATAATTTACAAAATTGAAGTGGTCTTATAATTTCTTAACAGACTGTATACAGACTATATTGAAGTGTTGAATTCTGAGCTTCTTCCTTATGGCTCTGAATTAGTAGGAGAAGAATGGATGTTTCAAAAAGATGAAACCTCCATTCCCATCATCAATGGAATTAAAAATTGATTCTCTGCAAATAATGTGCAGATTTTAACAAAGCCATCTAAAAGCCCTGATCTTAACAACGTGGAAAACATCTGGCCAATGCTTGTTCGTCAAGTATATGCTGGTGGGAAAATGTTTGAATTTTTTACTGAACTTCGAGAAGCTTTGAATAGCTCATAGGCTATATTTTGCCAAACAGGAATCGAATCTTTGTATGATTCACTACCAAATATAGTATTCGAAGTCAAAAAAGCTAATGGGAAGAGTAATACTTACGAATATCGCTTATATTTTGTATTTTACATTTTGTATATATATTTTGCATTTTATATTTTTGCCCTTCTACTATTTTTACAGAGTTCAAAAACGTAGAAACTATTTTTTGTTGTGCTTAATAATTTATTTTTGAAAATTATGATAATGATATTGATATTTTCTTGTTAAATGATCTGCAAAATGTTACACATAAAAATAATTTCACTAAAAATAAAAGATTCCCCTTTTTTCTAAAAATATCTAGTGTCCTTCTACTTTTTTTACACAGTGTAACTATATTAAAAATTGAAAGAAAAACATAAACTATGCCATTTTTCACAATAATTTGATACAATAAATAAATAAATAAATAAATAAATAAAATTATGTCAGTTTTAGTATGTAAATGGTCTCCAAATCAAAATCTAAGAGTAACATTATAAACTAGTCGTTATTACTAATCGATTGGTACTACTAGCCGCATGATGATTTGGGGCGAAATTAGTAGACAAATTTCACTAATTTTTTTTAAATAATTATTATAATTATTTGCTGACTGTACTGTTTGTATAATATTTTCAAGAATGTCGGTGATTACAGGGCTGCCGCAGACGACTTTTTTATCATTATTTTTGTACTACGTGAATCTGAACTTTGCCTTCAAAAATTTATCATTTTAAATTTTCTGTTCTGGAAATAGAGGTATAAAAATAATTTAAAAAGCTCGCCTGAGATATTCCTGTCATTAGCATAGGGGTAATGATCTCCGCCGTTTTTTCAGGACACTTTATGGGACGAGAAATGTTCGCCTTTTTTGCCACCACTAATCTTTATGGTACTTTTATAACAGTGATTCTTGGTTAAATAGGATAGATATTTGTAAAAAAGTAGTGGAAGCAATAAAGACGGAAGTTTCTCATCATTTAGAGTGTCCCGAAAATAAAGTAGAGAGTACGACCCCCTGTTACCACTTGAAAGTTTCTTTTTGAGTACAGTACATGGCAACAATAATTTCTAATTTATAAAAACATATACACCAGAAAAGAACTACAGAAAATTCAAATATAAAATTTAATTTAACATGTTGATAAACACGGTAGTATATCGGGTGAACATTATCATGTTCCTAGAATTACTTTATGGTGATTCTCCATAGCAAAAAAACATTAATAGCGTTGGAACGGTACCTGTAGCACGAAACTCGCCCGCGCTAGCATGCTAAGGGAAAAAAAAAAAAAAAAAAAAAAAAAAAAAAAAACTGTTATGTGCCTACCAGAGCATTACTTTAATTTTTTTAATGACGTCACATTTCACACTGCGGTATTGGTTCAGACTGGAGCCCCTAAACAAAATAATAGGCCGGCGCATCACCGCCATTTTTTTGCCTCCGAAGAGGACAGCATTCCCGCTTGGCGTCCTTATCGCTTCCCTAATGATTTTAAGAAATCTTGATCTGAAGCTAATCCGGTCAAGATAAGAGCAATAAGCAACAATAATATTCCTAAAAACACATTTTTTTCACAGTACATTCTCAAGATGTCATTTTATTCTGAGGATATCCTATGGATGTACGATGTGTTGTTAGGGCGGTTTCTGTTTCTTTTACAAAATGCCGCCAAAACTCAAATACAGAGTAATAGAAGGTCTGTGAACACTTTATATTCACTTTTTGAATGATTATAGCAGTTTATCGCTAAACAAACTTGCATATCATAGTTTACTTAGCTAAAATTATGAAATATAATAAAACAAGTTACTCTAAAGGCAATAAAAAAATGTTTTTGGTTTGTTTGTCAGAGAAACGCGCTGGGTACATGTGACAACCCTAAGGCAACAAAATGCTTGATGCTTAGTTTAGACTAAGACTACTATATAACAGGCTTAATCATTCGCAGCCATTTGTACGTCAAGTCCGTCGTTGCTAAACTTAAGATTACTATATAATAGTCTTATATAGTCTTATATAATAATCTCATAGGGTAGCCCGTCACTGCTAAACCTAAGACTATTATATAATAGTCTTATATGGTCTCATATAATAGTGATATACAGTAGTCTTAGGTTTAGCAATGACGGACTTGACGGACAAATGTCGGCGAATGATTCAGCCTGTTATATAGTAGTTTTAGTTCAGACAAAAGTCTACTGATTCTGCTTCGAAACGAAAAGAAGAGATCACGGTATCCTTAATTTCGTGTAAGGCTACTGAATAAAGGCTTTAATTTCGTTTATGTTGTAAGACGCCGTCATGATTGACGTCATAGCATTACTTGAAAAACAAGGCATTGTGAAATGGCAATCAAAATCGATTTTGATGATGATAATGATGTTTCCCAGTGAGCGGTATATTGTTCACAAAGCAAGAAAGCAAGATACACGTCACGCATTTCAAAATGCCTTATTTTTCAATTAGTGTGATGACGTCAGTCATGACGGTGTCTTACGACTAAGAACGAAATTAAAACCCTTATTCAGTAGACCTACATGAAATTAATGAGACCATACTCTCTTCTTTTCTTTTCGAAGCAGAATCAGTAGACTTTAGTGAGAGCCGAAGACGCAGTGTGAAGTGTGACGTCATTAAGAAAATGAAAGTCGTGCTCTGGTAGGTATATCACAGCTGTTTTCTCTTTTTTTTCTTAGTATGCCTAGCGTTGGTGGTTTTCATGCTAGAGGTACCGTTCCAACGCTATTTATGGTTTTTTGCTATGGAGATCCCATTACAATTAAAAAAAAGAAAAAAATAGTGTTGCCATTTGAAACTTTCGAAATTTTTGTCACTGTAACCGTAACTGTCAGAGTTTAATTGTTGTTTTTTATATAATTCTTGAGCGCATACCTCAAAATACCTTCCAAAAAATTTTATTCAGTTACTGTGAACGGTATGGTAGCTATGGTCTCATATATCGGGTTAGTTTTTTTCTAATCACCCTATATATATAGAAATATATAAATGTAGGAATATATAAACAAATGAATGAAATTAAACCCCAAAAAACACTGAGATCTTCATCAGGGAGGCGTGAAAGAACAGTAGCAATTAGATAATAACTATCCTTAGGCGATAGCTAATAACTATCATTCAAGGGTGATATTTAAGTACCGACGTGTAGCCCCGTCGGCCGAAGAAAGGTTTTATTTTATTTCATTTTATACTTTCTTGTTTACCTTCAGTAATTCTTTATTGTATTGTATATTTTTAAATGAATTGATGTAATTTTTATAACTGTTTTAATATTTTTATACATTATATATATGTTTGATTTCTCTTCGGTTGTTGGCGGTTTTCTGTTTGGTGAGAAGTTGGGGGCTAAGGATAGTTATTAGCTAATTGCTACTATCCTTTCAGAAACTTCTCTTTCACCCCTACACTGAGGGGTCTCCCTGATGAAAATGTCAGTGTTTTTTGGGGTTTAATTTCATTCATTTGTTTATATATTTCTACTTTTAAGTATTGCATTTCCTTTTGCGCAATTTTGCGCATTGGTTTGTAATTCTCCTTTTCGTTTTTCTAGTCTTTAAACTTATATTTATATATATAAATTCATTTCAATAGTATTCTATATATATATATATATTCTCAAATCTTGGTATAAAATTGATTTTCTTTCGAAATTTAGTATATTATACTTCTTTGAAATGAAAATTACCTGCCTTCGTAATAGAAAGTAATTTTAATGTGTAATTTCTATAAACTATTATAGAAAAAAAAATTGTGGTAGCCATAACAAACTATATTATTTTATTTGTTTATTTTATTTATTTATTTTTTAAAAGGAAATAAGAAAAATAATTTCATTTTTACGAAACTTAAATAGTTCCCTCATCAATTTCTCGCAACAAGCCCGTTCTCGAGAAATCTATATTTAAATTTGAGTAAAAATATAGTAATCTGAAAGAAATGGGAGGAGTCTCTTGAAAACCTGCCAGAACCATGACTTTTATCAATTTTTAGATCATATTTTAGCGAATTTTTAGACATTATATCTCGATTGAATATATCGCAGTGCTGAAATGGGCAACTAATAACTCCATCAAAGAACACATTTCAGTATGCTCCTTCGATTTCTGCTTGTTTTTGATTTTATTCATTTTCAGTAAGGCGTGGTGTTATCAATTCAGGCTTGCTTGCGCTATTTATTAGCAAACATTAAGAATTTCATACTTGCTAACCATCTCATTAATAACCGTACAATTGTTAACGCCCCTTGAAAAAACGCTCCTTTTTTATCACCTCTTCATTTTTAGAGTAATTCTCTCCAAATGTTGTTACGATTAAATAAGAATAAAATTTCTCTAAAAAAGGTTGGTGTGAAAAAAAAAGGGGTTACTAAATATATTACGGTTCATAATGACGTGGTTGGCAAGTATGGACATTAACTCGAAAACGAGCTGCCGAGTGTTATTGCTTTATGCGTCAAAAAACTTATTTATATATGCTCTTTCAATTAATGCTTATTTGGATTTATTTTTTATTTATATTTATATATTTTTTATTTTTTATGATTACACTATGGGATGGTTTCCCGTAAGGATAAGTCTTAACACTTTCGCGACAGCTGACGCAGATTCACGTGAATTGAAAATCTGTAACTCCGCCAGTGGGCGTTTCTTTCGCAATTTGCATGTTATTTATTTCTTAAGAATATACCCAATATTCATATTTGTTCAATCAAATATACTATGGATACAAATACTTTGATTAGAAAGAACGTTATTATAATGTATATTCATTTGTAACATAAATGTGAATACAGAAAATTTTGTGCTAAAATATTATAACTCCGGAGAATAACGCCCACAGGCGGAACTTACTGTCAAAAGACAAAAACATGCTGTCGCGAAAATGTTAATAAGTCTAATATCAAATTCGTAAAATTCTTTTGTTAAATAATATATACTATTTTTATGTTTCTGCAGAGCAGTTATTGAATTCACAAACATGGTTCTATAAAATTGAAACTTATATACAAAATTTTTATACAGTAAGTTTTTTAAATAGTTACTACAGGAAGGAACACGGGCACAGAATTCATACCGGAATCTGTTTAAAAAATTTCTCTACCTATAATATCGGTGATTTAAGAAGTAAAAAATTTTCTTATATTGATAGTGGTATGAATTCTGCGCCCGTGTTCCATCCCTGTTATCAATAGATAGCGGATACGTTAAGTCAATAATTACGATATAAAAATTTTGGTACTAAAATTTCCATCTTTGAGAACTCTATTCGTAAATAATGCAAAGATTATAGCATAACTCAAATTTAAAAATGTATACAGAGAATAGACCATTCTCTAGAAAGAGATCCGATAAAATTTTAAAGTGCTTACACAGGTTAAAATATCTGTAAGAGTCTAACTGTTTAACGAAAGTAGAGAGCCAGAAATCCGCCGAAGTCCGAAATCCGCACAGCTTGTCAGATACAAACAATGAAATTCACTTGTAATAAATTACAAAACTGCAAATCAGAATTTTTGAAAAAGATCTTGAATACAGATTTTATGTTTGCATTTTATGATTACAAAAAAGAAAAAGAAAATAATAATATGAAAGACTGCAAGACCCAAGTTGCTGCTAATGAAATTATTGACAGTATATTAAATTCATCAAACGAAAATAATGATTATTGTGGTATCATGATATCAATTAGGTAAATATTAACAAACAATTTTTTTTTAATGGTTTCTGATGAAGGCATAATTTGTAAGGAAGAACTCAATAAAATTCATAGAAAAATAAATATGTGTTACTACTATTGACAATAAATAAAGAAATAAATAAATCATGCAGGTTGAAGTTCAGTTTAAAACTAGCTAATTGTTAACAGATTTCATCTAAATTTGACAAATATATATATATATATATATATATATTGTTTTCATTATATATTTTTGTTAATGTTTATTATTATTCTTATGTACCTAGTAATTTAATACTCAGTGTTAATATTCACTAGTACGTGTTTAGTTTGAATAAGAAAAACAGAATATTATTCAAAGTGAAAATCATTTTTTTATGGGCCCCGAAATCTGCAAAATCCTAAAATCCGCACAACCTCTGGTCCCGAGCTTTGCGGATTTTTGACTCTCTACTGTATTACCTTTTAAGGAATTTAACAAAAAAAACTGATTTTCGAAGAAATGCTTCAACCATTTAGATCATACTGTCATACCAAATAACAGTTTTTGACAAATGTATTAATATTTCAGAAATTTTCAATTTTGAAATTTTAATTTTGTTGAAAGCAATTTAAGACATTTGAATCAACACGATAACGTCAAAGTATTTTATTATTTTGTGCATTAAGTACGTCAGTTGGCGTATCTAGAACAATATATTATTTAACAAATAGATTTTTCGTATTTGTGTTTAATTCCTCTAAAATTCACCTCACCAATTGTTGCGATCAAAGATATTGGATTAGATGTATGTTAGTACTTGATAATAGCACTAGAATTTAAAATATTATTACTTAAAACTTTTTTTTTTTTTTTTTAAATAAAATATTGCTTAAGAGAAATACCTAAACACATCGTTCCTGTTTTTTTTTTATTGAACGAGAATGCTTTGTTTTTTGCTTAAAAGTGTTAAACAAAACTTTTAACAATTTATTTATTTACTTTAAGATTAACAATATATTATAAAGAAGACATTCATAACAGTTTTTCACAGCTTTTCCTGTTTTAATCAAATAAAAATTTACTTGTTATGTATCGGACGATCCATAAAAAATTATCTATTTCAAGGAACTAATGCACATAGTTTCGCAAATTAATAATTGAATTGTTGAAAAATTGATTTCAAATTACAGGCGTTACATTCAGAAGAATAAAATAGAAAATTATTTTATTTCAACCGGAAATAGTAATTACAAAATTAATTATATAAATATTAATTCGTTATCGTTATTAGTGAAATTAATTTCTTGTTATTAAAATCTCTCTTGAAATCAAGTTGTCATGGTGATGACTTGCGAAGTATAAAGAAAATGTCTTTCGCGGTGGCGTTTTTGTGCCGTTGCACTTTCGTTGTCTACTTCCTCAGTTATAGTGAGTATAAGTAAATAGTGTGCCGTTCGACGCGGAGATTACGTTCAAAACTGGATGAAAATCAGCAGAGGGCGCAAACATCGTTTCTCCGGCAAAGCCGGCAACGAAAATGCTATGTAAACAAAGTTGTTTTTCATTACATTTTAATCAAATCAACCTTTTGGCTATAATTTAACTTCATATAAGTTAGCGATAACTAAATATTAAAAAAGCTTTGTATAAAAATATGCATAAAATAAGTTCAAAAGCCATACATATAAATTTATTTAGAAAAGCAATATGATTAATTGATACAACTACAACAAAATGAAGTTTAAAAACGTAAATTACGTAAGAAAAACATGAACAATGAAAATTAAACAATAAATTACAAAACACTTAAACTTCTTTAAATGCAAATGAAGTTTACTTTTAAAGTTTAAAATACTTTTTGAATAGTAATACAATAAATAAAAAATAACAGTAATAAGTAATTAAAAAACCATTAGTAATAGATGCAATTGTCAAATAGTTTATTTATTTTTTATTTATTCATGAATAACACACTCACGCATATATATATATATATATATATATAAACGCTGGAAAAGAATTGATTGAACTGTTTGCAAAAGAAATGTTATAATTAAGAGTGGTGAAAAAAGCATTTAATATTCAGTACAAATAAATTTTAAGTAAAATGACAAAATCAAACTTGAGAGTTAGAATAAAATACTACTATTTACATTATTTATATTCTTAACTAGACTTAACACAGATTCAAGAAAAAACAGAAAATATTTTAGATATTAAGCTGGCACAGAAACAGTCACAAAACTGTTCTTGATGCAATAACCGGAATGTAATATATATATTACATTGTAATATATACATTGTAATATATATATTACACACACATATATATTACATATATATATTACATATATATATATATTACATGTAATATATATATATAATTGAGTGTACTTGATGTATCGTACAACTTTCAATGTTCTTTGCCTACGTTATCACACAACGGACAGACAAAAGTTCTGAAAGGCATACACATAGACTAATTGAATTCATGATCACAGTTAACACTTCCGCGACCGCTGACGTAGAATAACATCATTTGAAATTTTGTAACTCCACCAGTGGGCGTTTCTTTAGATATTTGGGTGTTATTTATTTTTTAAGAATATACCCACAGAGCTGCCAACCTAATCCAGCAAATTATTTGTACCGCCCCTTTTTCTACACCACTAATTTTTAGAGTATTTATTTTCTTAATTCATCGTAAATATATTTGAAGAGAATTACTCTAAAAATTAAGTGGTGTAGAAAAAGGGGCGGTACAAACAATTTGCCAGATTGGGTTAGCAGCTCTGTACCCAATATTCGTATTTGTGCAATCAATATATTATGTATACAAATTCTTTGATTAGAAAGAGTATAATTACAATGTATATCCATTCGTATTATAAATGTGAATACAAAAGCTTTTGTTTAGAAATATTATATTTTGGGAGAATAACGCCCACAGGCGGACCTTGCAGTCAAAAATACAAAAACATGCGGTCGCGAAAGTGTTAAACAACGTTGGAAAGCTTTAAAAATGCTTAAAGCAAAAGAAATTGCAGCCCTTACCAGGAGATCATCCCAATAGTGTAATAATAGAAATCAATGAAATTATGTTCATTTGAGAGGGCATAATATAACGTGATTTTTGACGCATAAACTGTTAGCCCTTGTAAGGGCCGTAACCTATAAGAATACTCTTGTACATCACTAATAAATGAACCACAAGTATTTATTTTATCATTTTTGATTGGAAACATTTTTTATTACATCTATAGAATCTACGTTGATCTGTATTTTTAGCGTTGTATAAAAATTTTTACGTGCGCTGATAAGAAATTTCTCTTAGATTGTAATGTATCCAAATTATTTTATGAATTTATGTACTCAAATCATTTTTGTTACCTGTACAACTTTTTATGACAAGCATCCTACAATAAATCTGGAAAACCTTTAAATGATATATGAGATTTATGGAATTCCAAAATAATTTTTAAAAAAGGAAATTGGTGGATAGATGAACAGAAGTCTAAGCAACTTTATATTTTGTTAAAAAATGTAAATAAACACACTCCAAAATATATTTAAAGTAAAATTATAAGTTATATTAGCAGGTGTATTTTCCATGAATTTTTGCATGTGTAAGAAATCCTACACACACACTTATGTCTCTAACTACACATTAAATCAGAAAACCAGACTAGCTGTACTTCTTTCATAGAAAAACAAAATGTAACTTACAGTTGCTGCATCAGCGTTTACTTGGGTTGGGCTGCCGGGCAGGAAGGCGACTTGTTTATCTAAGTTGACGAGGAACTGTGTTCGCAAAATAAAGGGGAAATAAGCACAGGGATGGAACACGGGCGCAGAATTCATACCACTATCAATGTAAGAAAATTTTCTACTTCTTAAATCAACGATATTATAGGTAGAGAAATTTCTTAAACGGATTCCGGTATGAATTCTGCGCCCGTGTTCCATCCCTGTAAGCAGAAGAAAAATAAGTCAATTCATCGATTTTTATGGATTTTCATCAAACTCGGTATATTAATTACTTTTTAGATATCATTTCGTATGTAATTGTTAGTTTACGGAGAACAGATGAGTTTACTAAATTTTGGTAAAAATTGTCAATGGGACCGACAGCCGATATCTCAAAAACGGCTCTAACTTTCTTCAAATTTGCCGCATAAACCCCTTTTTACACGCTATTTAGCATGTAATACTTGCTTATTATAGAAAAATTGACAAGAGTCCTTGTTAGGTGGAAGCAATTACAAATCTTAGAAATGAGTGTTTCAAAAACTGCTCTAACGATTTTTTTATTTTTTATTTTTTATTTGTTAATTCGCTATGTAAACTCTCTTTGTTGTTATATCTTCACGACGTATTTATCAGTTTGCTTTAACAGGAAAATTATGAGATGTGTAAATTGATAAATCAATTTTATGTTTTCTGACCACTTTATTTAAAAATAATAAAAATAATAATAATAAAAGGGAGTAAAATATGTGTAGTAATAACTGACAAAAGTCGTGCAGATTATTATTATTATTATTATTATTGTTATTACTTTAATGTGGGTCGGGTTGTGTGAAATTACTCTTGTCGGAATTATTCAAATTTTATTTTCTAATAATTTTCTTGATAATCACGAAATCCCACAATTGGAAAGAAATTTTGTAGCCTAAAATATTCTTATACGTCCATTTATTCTACTTTTAGATATTAAAAAATATATATGAACATAGGAATTTTGATATTAACAAAATGACAGAAAAATCGACACTTTTTAAAAATTGAAATTTTTGCATTTCAAAGAAACTTCTATCTTTAATCGTCGATGTAAGGTAAACATAGCTTTTAACTCAGTTGCCGACTTCAAGATTTTGCAGACATGCAGTTTTCACGTTACTACATTTCTTTTATTATATTATGCTGAACTCGTAGTCAACATATCTTTTCCTGATGATGGGTTGTGCTTAACTATTTTGAGTGGAAACGATATTAATATTTTGCAGTCAATTTCATCATAATGGATTAAGAAAAAAAAAAAAAAAAAGATTCTAACATTTGGATAATTCTCTAAACCAATGCATTATTACCTTTTTTCTTTCCTTCTTCTTTTTTCTTTCTTATTCGTGTTTAAACATATAACAATAAAAGAGCCCCCCCCCTCCCCCTGCCTCGATTAAACGTTAGCCTCCCTTGCATTTCCCTGGAATTTCGTTTGTTCTGTAAATACAGAATCATTATCCCTTTCACTCTGCTGAAGACTATCTTTGAATAACAGACAGTTTTTTACGTTATTACAAGGACCGTTTTTATAAATATGAACACTGATTTGTCTGATAATAAATTTGATACTGTGATTATCTGAAAGTGGAAAATATAAGGTTTTTAAAACAGTGGAAATTTGGTGGAAACAGGGGAAAAAAAGAAAAAAAGTAGAGTTTCTCGGATTTTTCCGGCAATCATTTTTCGAAATTTGTCGGTATATTATAATAATTTTTATCCCACTTAATTTCTTGATAATCTATGTTACAGACTTATAAAAGTTTTAAGGCATAAGGAAGTTAACGTACCATCAAACATATGAAAAAATAACTTCTTAAAATGTATCTCTAAATATATATCGTTTTAAGATATCCCGCATAACCCGGTTAAAATGCTTTAAATAAAAAACTTTTCATAGAAAATGAAGCAGATAGAAAAATATAGAAAAACGATGCTTTCATATTCCAGGGGTCGCTCTCTCCGATTTTTATTTAGGACAATTCCGGGGGATGAGAAATTTGCATCACTTTTACAACCACTATTTTTATAGAAAAACTTCTATGCTATTTATTTATTACACGTTACTATGAAAATACCATAAGTATTTCTCTATAAAAATAGTGTTAGCAAAAAACTGGGAAAATTTTTCATCCCTGAAGGTGTCTTAAAAAAATCTGGAGTGACTCCACTCGACTTTCCGAGCATTGGGTAATTAACAGTTTTGTAGATAAAGTAAAGATAGAGGAGTTGTTAAACAAACAAAAGAGATAAAACCATAATAGAGTGTTTGAGTATTTTTCTCCATATTTTGCACGATGTTTTACTTAACGCTACTGAACTTTGAGCCCATAGATCATAATGATAAAGAATTTTTCGTTGTGCCCCTGTAAAAACTTATAAATGCTAGATTCACCAAAATGATTATAGTTAGTGCAACAGTGATTTATAATATTCTATAAATTTTCAGCTCAATTGAATAAGGCGTTTAGATGCTATCGCACTTTTAAAAATTTGGTCCCATAGGCCATAATGATAAAGAATTTTTCTTTGTGTCCCTGTAAAAAACCTGTAAGTGCTAGATTCATCAAAATCTATACAGTTGGTGCAACTTTGACCAATAACATGTGTGCAATTTTTTTGCTCAGATTAATAAGGCGTTTAGACGCTATCACACTTTTAAAAATTTGGCCCCATAGGCCATAATGATAAAGAATTTTTCTTTGTGTCCCTGTAAAAAAAACTATAAGTGCTAGATTCACCAAAATCTATAGGGTTCGTACTATGGTGACTTACAATATATGTACCAACTTTCAGCTTATTCGAACAAAGCGTTTAGACACTAGCGTGTTCACTCACAGACATACACACGTACATACACGCATACATACTCACATACATACAGACATACATACACACACACATACATACATCATCGCAAAAATAGTGAAAACGGACTCGTTGGACCTCGAAACGTATAAAAACATTAAAATCTCAAATTCGGATTTTTGACATGATTACAATACTTTCCTCACTGTAGTGTTCGGAAAGTAAAAGGCGGAGATTGAGACTCCTTGTAATCTAGTCAGAACTCGAAGTCAACCCTCTCTTTCAGAACACGTTCAGAGATGAGAAATAATTTCCTTTTTTCGCTGCCAATACTTTCATACAGAAATCTTTTATGTGTTTTTATAGTAATGTATCGTTATTAAATAGGATAGAAATTATTGTATAAAAATAATGATAGAAGGCTGAAAGGTTTTATTTCTGAAAGTGTCCTAAAAAAAGGGCAGATACATCGAGCTCTGCTGAAAATAAATTAGCATATAATTACAGAGCTGCCAACTAAATCTGGTGAATTTTTAATACCACCCCCTTTTCTAAATCACTTAATTTTTAGAGTAATTCTCTTCAAATATATTTACGATGAATTAAGAAGAAAAATGCTCTAAAAATTAAGTGGTGTAGAAAAAGGGGCGGTACTAACAATTTGCCGGATTAGATTGACAACTCTGTAATTATTTAGTTGGAAGTTTTTGCATATTAATCAAGTTACTCAAAATAAATCGAAAGTTTTAGAATTCGTAAGCGCAAAAATTTGTTGAGTGATTATTGTTATTGTTATTAATATTATTATTGTTATTATTATTTTCAATTGATATTTTGCGCATGAAGTTACAATATTTAAATGGCATTAGGCATTTTTAAAAACTGAATATTTCAAAAACTAATATGTTGTGGCCACCACATGACTTTCTTCTATATTTTCCTATACAAATTCATTCAGTAAGAAAAATTATTAAGTTATTATTTAATAAATTCATTTTTTTATGATGATGGCAGACGATTTCCATTCTAGAGAAGTAGAATAACTTAAAATATCCAAAGAAAGTCAATTTTATTTTCTATATGACAACTTAAATAAAAGTTTTTTTTTTCTTTTTGTTAAAAAAGAAAAAAATCGATAACTTTATTTTAAATTATCGCAGATCTATGGTTCAACCATTCGTATTAAATCATTGGCGAGCTATTTTGTAAGATACCCACAATGGAAATTCGCCCCCATGTGGAGGGACTTATGGGAGGAAGTGATATAGTCTTCCATGTGCACAATTGCTTTACCAGTTGAGTATCTCTATTATAAATATTTTTTTCGAATTTCATTATGATTATTAAAAAATGATTATTTTTATGTACGGGGAAAAAAAAAAAAAAAAAAAAAAAAAAAAAAACGCAGCACTCGACGTAACTTCGTTGCTAATCGATGCACAAAAATGTAATAGGTATCATTCGACGGGGAATTGTAAATAGTTTCAGAAAATGAAGTTAAAATTTGCTTGGTGAGGGGGGGGGGGGGTCGTCTACATATTAAAACGTGCACCAAGTTTGATTTTTTCAGTGGTAATGCCCCATTTTTATTTTATATTTGAATTCCTGGGATAGCGAGAACGCGAAAAAGTACATTGGTTGTATATTTTACTTATTTTTTCCAAGAGTTACAAGCGTTCAAAATTTGAAAGTACTAATGTTAAATTCATATTTCAAACTTTTATTAATATCTTCACAAAAAATAACTTGGTTAATATAATTGTTTTTTTTGCGAGATACAGTGCAGAAAACGAAAGACAAACCATCATATTAATGAAAATTATGAATTATGAATTATGTTAATTTTTACATAAAAGGAATCCTAATGTTGAAAAATATGGGTGTGCAAATTTGTAGCTCATTCCAGTTATTAGTTTTCGAGATATAAATAAATCTTTCTTTTGGATAGGTTTAGGGGCCGTCTCTTATAAAGTTTTGCGTGAGATAACGAATCAAATCTTAAAAAATAATAAAGAAAATTAAACAAAATATTATTATTCTTTATTTACGGGTCAAATTATAACAACAACGTCAAACGCAAAGCAACGAAACAAAAATGATGATTTTTAGACATTAGTGTTCGCATCAAGACATCCTGTTATCTAAAGCCCCGCCTTTCATCATTATTCTAAACAATACAATACAGAAAAAGTAGTAAATGTAATTTTGAGTATTCGTGTTAAACCCCTTATTTTACGTTGACAAAAATATACATAAGTGGTATTCACTTCATCGATTACTGGTAATAAATCTTGAATCCTTTAAATGAACACCAGAAGAAAAAAATTAACTAAATAGGCGGGGTTTACCCGTTTAAAATACAAAAAATAGGTTGAATGTAAAAAAAAAAAAAAGAATGGAATTGGAATGCAAGACAGACTTGTAAAATCATTTCTTAACCGCCGTCATAGTTAAAGGCTTAATCTTTTACTTCATATATTGCTTTATTTTTTATTTTTTATTTTTGTAGGGGGGAGGATTATTATTTTAAGGATACTTTAGTGTTTAAATTTTTATAAATATATATTAACTTTATATATATTTTTACTTTCTTCTATATGTAATATAGAGAAAGTATTGGATTCGCGAAAATTTTCGAAGTCCACTTTTTGATGGATTTACATGTTTTGGGATATGGAGAACACGAATTAATAGTTTTTAGAAAATGTCTGTCTGTCTGTCTGTCTGTCTGTCTGTCTGTCTGTATCATTTTTTTGTGGACGCTGTATCTCACGAACCAATGAATGAAATTTAACCAAACTTGGTATTTAGTTGCACCCTGACATAAACTGGTGCTGATTAGATTTTGGGATCACTCGCTCAATAGGTGGCGTTGTGATCGCATTTTATGCAAATTTTTAACATGGCAGCATAGGTCAAAATTCCGTATAAATGGGCATAAAGAGAGTTATTTTACACTTGTGATTGTAAAATTAATAGGAATTATTGATAATAGTAGTAGTTAGCTAGGAAAAAAATTTTGTGCATGAAGGGGCATCGGTTCCCCCCCCGGGGAAGTAAATTTTCAAGATGGGTATCTTTCGAAAGGTCTCGTTGATAATAGTAATAGTTAACTTGGAAAAAATTTTTGTGCATGTGGGGGCATCGGTTGCCCCCCCACCGGGGGGGGAAGTTCCCACCCGGGGGGGCAAAATTTCAAGATGGGTATCCTTCGAAAGATCTCGTCAATACCTTTAAAACGAATGGTTGAACGATAAATCTGTGATAATTTAAACCAAAGTTATCGATTTTTTTTACTTTTAACAAAAAAAAAAACAGAAAAATATCGCATTTTTTTTTTTTTTTTTTTTTTTTTTTAACGAAATTTAACCAAACTTGGTATTTAGTTGGTCCCCGACATAAACTGGTGCTGATTATGTTTGGGGATCAATAGCTCAACAGGTGGCGCTGTGATAGCATTTTATCTAAATTTTTAACATGGCAGCATAGGACAAAAATTCGTATAAATGTGCATAATTAGAGTTGTTTTAAACTTGTGATTGTAAAATTAATATGAATTATTGATAATAGTAGTATGTAACTAGGAAAAAAATTTTCTGCATGGGGGGGGCATCGCTTCCCCCCCTAGGGGAAAAATACCCCCCAGGGGGGGTAAATTTTCACATTGGGTATCTTTCGAAAGATCAGGTTGATAATAGTAGTAGTTAACTAGGAAAAAATTTTTGTGCATGTGGGGGCATCGGTTGCCCCCCCACCGGGGGGGGAAGTTCCCACCCGGGGGGGCAAAATTTCAAGATGGGTATCTTTCGAAAGATCTCGTCAATACCTTTAAAACGAATGGTTGAACGATAAATCTGTGATAATTTAAACCAAAGTTATCGATTTTTTTTACTTTTAACAAAAAAAAACTTAGAAAAATATCGCAATTTTTTTTTTTTTTTTTTTTTTTTTTTAACGAAATTTAACCAAACTTGGTATTTAGTTGGTCCCCGACATAAACTGGTGCTGATTATGTTTGGGGATCAATAGCTCAACAGGTGGCGCTGTGATAGCATTTTATCTAAATTTTTAACATGGCAGCATAGGACAAAAATTCGTATAAATGTGCATAATTAGAGTTGTTTTAAACTTGTGATTGTAAAATTAATATGAATTATTGATAATAGTAGTATGTAACTAGGAAAAAAATTTTCTGCATGGGGGGGCATCGCTTCCCCCCCCTAGGGGAAAAATACCCCCCCAGGGGGGGTAAATTTTCACATTGGGTATCTTTCGAAAGATCAGGTTGATAATAGTAGTAGTTAACTAGGAAAAAATTTTTGTGCATGTGGGGGCATCGGTTGCCCCCCCGCCGGGGGGGGAAGTTCCCACCCGGGGGGGCAAAATTTCAAGATGGGTATCTTTCGAAAGATCTCGTCAATACCTTTAAAACGAATGGTTGAACGATAAATCTGTGATAATTTAAACCAAAGTTATCGATTTTTTTTACTTTTAACAAAAAAAAAAACAAAAATATCGCATTTTTTTTTTTTTTTTTTTTTTTTTTTTTTTTTTTAACGAAATTTAACCAAACTTGGTATTTAGTTGGTCCCCGACATAAACTGGTGCTGATTATGTTTGGGGATCAATAGCTCAACAGGTGGCGCTGTGATAGCATTTTATCTAAATTTTTAACATGGCAGCATAGGACAAAAATTCGTATAAATGTGCATAATTAGAGTTGTTTTAAACTTGTGATTGTAAAATTAATATGAATTATTGATAATAGTAGTATGTAACTAGGAAAAAAATTTTCTGCATGGGGGGGGCATCGCTTCCCCCCCTAGGGGAAAAATACCCCCCAGGGGGGGTAAATTTTCACATTGGGTATCTTTCGAAAGATCAGGTTGATAATAGTAGTAGTTAACTAGGAAAAAATTTTTGTGCATGTGGGGGCATCGGTTGCCCCCCCGCCGGGGGGGGAAGTTCCCACCCGGGGGGGCAAAATTTCAAGATGGGTATCTTTCGAAAGATCTCGTCAATACCTTTAAAACGAATGGTTGAACGATAAATCTGTGATAATTTAAACCAAAGTTATCGATTTTTTTTACTTTTAACAAAAAAAAAAACAGAAAAATATCGCATTTTTTTTTTTTTTTTTTTTTTTTTTTTTTAACGAAATTTAACCAAACTTGGTATTTAGTTGGTCCCCGACATAAACTGGTGCTGATTATGTTTGGGGATCAATAGCTCAACAGGTGGCGCTGTGATAGCATTTTATCTAAATTTTTAACATGGCAGCATAGGACAAAAATTCGTATAAATGTGCATAATTAGAGTTGTTTTAAACTTGTGATTGTAAAATTAATATGAATTATTGATAATAGTAATATGTAACTAGGGAAAAAATTTTTTGCATGGGGGGCATCGCTCCCCCCCTGGGGGGGAAGTACCCCCCCGGGGGGGATAAATTTTCAAGATGGGTATCTTTCGAAAGGTCTCGTCAATACCTTTAAAACGAATGGTTGAACTATAAGTCTGTGATAATTTAAAACAAAGTTATCGATTTTTTTCACTTAAAAAAAAAAAAAAAAAAAAATCGTACTTTTTTTTTTTTTTTTTTTTTTAATATTGTTACTGATTGAATATGTATAGGTAAATATAGAAGAAAGTCTTGTGGTGGCCACAACATACTAGTTTAAATAAACTTTAACTTTCATAAATATATTTTAACACCTTTGCGTCCGCAGGATTTCGTCTTTTTGACAGTAAGGTCCGCCTACGGGCGTTTTTCTCTCAAAATAAAATATGTTAGAACACATTTTCTGTATTCAAAATTATATTACAAATGGATATACATTATAAACATATTCTTTTCTAATCAATATATTTCTATCCATAGTATATTTTATTGCAAAAATATGAACACTGTTTACATACTTAAGAAATAAGTAACACATAAATTACGAAAGAAACGCCCACTGACAGATTTACTGATTTTCAAATAACGTGACTCTATGAAAGCAGTCGCGAAAGCGTTAATTAAGAAATTATATTTTCTTAAATTATAAAACATATCGTACATTTCCTAAGAGTTCAACTGCATACCTGCCAACATTTCTAATTTTTAAATCAGATTTAACTCCAGTGTCTATAAAAAGGATTTTGCCATATATATTTCCGGCGAAGAAATAAACTGAAAACGTTTATAAAAACTTTCCGGTATGAAGTCTCCTTTGAAATAACGGAGACTGGGGACCTATGCAACTGACACAAAACTGGTAAGTGCGATTAAAACTGTTTAATATTTACTTCATAAAACCTTACAATAATTTATCAGAAAAGATTTAGTTTATGCGTTGTTGTATATATATAGCTATATTATTTCAGTACGTGTATTATGTCACATGTACGAAAGAAAATTTAATCTTTATTGGTGATCAGTATATCCATGATAGACACTTTTTAATTGAAAATATTGCACTTTCTTAATAAGTATTGTCTGACCAATCGTAAGTGTCATGTATTTAAATATACCTAAAATTATCTAAAAAAGTACTGAAGTATATACATATATAAAAAACTGAATTCAGTACTGGAAATGTGTTAACATTTTTGTTAATTTTTATAACTCTTTTTTATTTGAAATATTTTCAGCGCGAAACAGTAAAATTTTGTGTAATTCTTGTAAGATCTTAATTTAATTTTTCTACATGTACAGATAACCCCTAACACATTTTTTATTATAACTCTCTGAATACTAAAGATAAAGTATACATGTAGTATACTTTTGCGCACTGCCAGACTCTCAGAAATTCGAATATGAAGTCGTAATTGATTGTTGCTGTTGAAAAAATTAAAGTTGGCGCTCATATCAATATGTAGTTAACCCCTAATTCAAAATTCGACAACACTTTCAGAAAATGCATTTAATTTCTTGTTGAATGGTGGCTATTAAATTTTTCTGCGTCAATTAATAACGAAATTACAGCAAGTGCTGCGGTTTTTTTTCCCCCGACTGTACATTTACACAAAATGTTGTCCTATACCGCCATGTTAAGAATTTAGAATGGCAACGTCACCTGTTGGACGATTTTCACCAAAAGTTGATAGGCGTTAATTTATGTGAATTTCAAACTACATATGAAATTTTATGAAATTCTGAGCAATAGTTCCTGGATACAGTTGCTACAAAATTTTATCAGAGACAGACAGGCATTTTCTAAAAGTGGTAAAATCGTGTTCTAGAACTCTCAAACGTGTGAATCATTCGTAAATCCGAGGTCGAAAATTTTTACGAATCCAATACTTTCGACTATTGAATATAGTCGAAAGTAATTATATAATATATTTAATATTTTGATTCAGTTCCAGGTACTCTGAAATGGATATTTCATATTCGTATATACGCAAAGCTCAGCACATCGGCTACTCTACTTGTATTAAGTATCTTAAAACACTTTTCAAAAATTTTGGTTTCAAAATTCTTGTAGGTAATTAAAATTTTTATCTTATCTTTCAACTAATGCGCATTGAAATGAAATGCATGCAGATATCTTCTATTTACCATAAAGAGAAACAGCAGTGATGCCAGATTGGGGATTTTGTCCCCATTTTGGGGATTTTTGAGGCTTCTGGGGACAATTTTGAGGACCAAATGTTTGTGGGGACTTTTTTGGGGAATTATAAAAGTTTTGGGGACAAATCTGGAGAGTTCTTCAACTTTCTGTCAATGTTGGCAACGTAATGATTTATCCCTACGACTAGGGACTTTCAATAGCTTTATTGTTATTTGGAGAGTTTTTTCAAAAATTGCCTTCATTTGGGGAAATATCTGAGCTTAAATCTGCTTGATAAAAAAAGATATTTTTTTCTGAAATTTTTTTTTTTATTTTCCCTTTTTAGTACAAATCAAGTTGGGGATTTTTTAGACCTCCCCCCCCCCCCAGCCTGATTTGGGGAAATTTGAAGACCTGTTTGGGGAAATAATTTTCGACCATCTGGCATCACTGTGTCTCAGTCGAGTCTAAGAAGCATTATTCAATACGTTCGGTTTATCGTGCTGCAGGAACATAAGAACATAAGCTGTTAATATACTGTCGTTTGATCAACGTAGCACATGTATAGTGTTTCCGTTCATGCAGTCTTATACGATTATTCAATTACACAGAAAAATAAAAACTACCTTGATAATATTTTTATTAATTGTAGTCCTGAATTATAGTGCATGAGCTGTGGCCTTATGAGCTCGAGTAGTATTAGCAGAGTTTGCAACATTTTAATTTATGCCGGAGCATTTTTAACTCCGTCTGTAATTCCTTACCACTTTTATTTTTAGAGTAATTTTTTCTTATTTCACTTTGGTTACATGTTAGAGAAAAATATTTTATAAATAAAGTGGTGCGAATTAAATATGGGGCTAAGAATGTTCTGGAACAAATTAAAGTGCTGGCAACCATGGTATAAGTATCAGCAACAGTCATTTACATGAGTGGTAGAACCAGTATGTCTGAGAAAGTGATCTTTAGTAAAATCACAACTACCTAACATCCCGTCCTGAACCCTGCCACAAAAAAACAGATGCTTGTCGAAAATTGTGTTCGAAACTAAAATACAATACATGTATTTAAATTAAAAGTTCAGTTTATATTATTCATCGATTTATTAAAATTTTTATGTAAGGAAAATATAAGGCATTAATTTTAAAATCTCATAATTAAAACTATAAAAAAAAAAAAAAAAAAAAAAAAAAACACTTGATTTACGAATTTCGATAATATTCGATTTTAAAAATAAAACATATTTTCATTATTTTTTGCATTTTTTCAATTTATATTTCTGACAGAGGAATTTTTAACTACAATTCTTCAAATAAAAACTATCGACTGGATTTAAAAAAAAAAAATTAGCTTTTGAATACTGCTTCAGTTGGTTTTAAAAACGCTAATTAGTGTATCTTTATAGTTTCATCAAAATGCCGAAAGCTAAAGAAATTTTAAAGTTGAAATGTTGGAAAAATTTGAAGTTTAAAAATTTCAAATGATATTTCTAAGAAAACGTCTAAACTATATTTTTAAAATTTTCAGACCATCATTAGTAAGTACAGAAATTTCTTAAAAAATAATAATAATAATAATAAATAAATAAAGGAAGCTAATGATGTATATTTGTATAGTGATAGAATAATGTCAAACATAGCAATTAGGAAAACATTGTCATTGTGAATAATTGCAAGAAAAATTTGGGGTTCAAAAAACGAAAATCCTGGAAGAATAAAATAATAAAAGAGTTTATTTCAAGACTATAAAAGAAATGAATTTTTATTTTTTTATATTTTAAAGAAAATATAAAAGAAACCATACTTAAAAACATATCGCATAAAAGTTCAATTTACACATCTAAAATGATGTGCAAGGACATAGCTGTCTATTTATATTCTTCCAAAAAATTTTTAGTAGAGAATTTTAACAGTTTTTTTTTTTTTTTTTTTTTTTTTAATAATTTCCAAAACCGTAATTAAACATGAGGAAATATTATGCAAAGAAATAGTGGTGTTAAATACTTTGGTGACTATGTAATGGTGATAAAGGAATATGAGTAATTATTTTATAATAAAAATAAATAAATAAATAAAATAAAAATAAAATAAATAAAAAAGTAAGTGAACAAGGCGGTATTTATTGCATAATTTAAGAAACGAGCCATACATTTATTTATTTATTTATTTTATGCAGCAAGAAGTTTCAATAATTATTTATAGTGAATTGGTATTTAATTGTTAAATAAACGTTCTAGAATTTTTATGGTTAAGCAAAATACCTAAGCACAAGTAGAAAATATTTGAGCATCATTTACCACATGTATTGGATTACCTGGAAAACTTTTTTTATTTTTATTTATTTATTTATTTATTTATATTTATATTTATATTTTTATTCTTATTTATTTATTTATTTATTTATTTTTAAGGAGAAAAATGAATCATCGAATTAAATAAATAAACCAATCAGATACAAACGATTGAATAAAGCAAATAGCAACATCTTCAGTTTTAAATAATGATAAACAACGTTTTCACGGAATTGAATTTTCATGCCAGTAATTTTATATAGCAAATTGTTTCATTAAGTAACTTTAACTTCTTTATTTTTGTTATTTCCTGTTGACAGAAAATTCAGTTCCTGACCCCCCTTCCCCCTCATTTTATTACAGTCGGTAGCTACTGACTAAGAACAGGATACGATAAGGATTTATTTGATAAAACAGTATTAAGTGTACTTTTTCTTATATAGGAATTATTGCTAGTGCTCGGATACTTTTGCTGCCGACTGTATGTATTGAAAGATGCGTGTCACTGGCCACAGGTGCTTCCAAGCTGAAAATTAAAATTTTGTTTCGAAGTTTAAGAAGAAATTTATTTTTAGAGAATAGTGTCAGAAGCGTCCTTGAAAAAAAAAAAAAAAAAAAAAAAAAATAAGACGGTTCTGCGAACAGAGCTCGAAGTCTCCGCCATTTTCCAAGACACTTTCAGGAATGAGAAATTTCCGTCTTTTAATCTACCACTATTTTCGTGCGGAAATTTTTACCGTATTTTTATAATAATGTGTCGTGATTGAATAGGATAGGATTTATTTTATAAAAATAGTAGTAGCAAAAAAGGCGGAAATTTCTCTTTCCTGAATGTGTTTTGGAAAATGATGGAGACTTCGCATTTTGACTTCCAATGCTATGGAATAAATTATAAAGTTATCAGCTCTCTATTTACTTACTAATTTCAGAGTTGCCAACACTTTAATTTATTCTGGAGCATTTTTAGCCTCGTCTTTATTTCATACCACTTTTTTTTTAAAAATATAATTATGTTATCGTAGTTATATATTGGAGGGATTTATTCTATAAATAAACACAGCTGCCAACCTAATCCGGCAAATTGTTAGTACCGCTCATTTTTCTACACTACTTAATTATTAAAGTATTTGTTTTCTTACTTTATCGTAAACATATTTGAAGAGAATTACTCTAAAAATTAAGTGGTGTAGAAAAATGGGCGGTACTAACAATTTGTCGGATTAGGTTCGCAGATCTGAATAAAGCATGCCTGCCAACCATCTCCTTATAGAGCGTAAAATTTTTAATATTTTTTTTTCCCACATCAGTTATTTTTTAGAATAATTTTATTATTCAACCTTAACAACATCGGGAGAGAGTTACTTTAAAAATAAAGTGGTTTTCAAGAGGCGTTAACAATTTTACGCTTATTAACATTTTCGTGACCGCTGACGTAAATTCACGCCATTTGGAAATCAGTAACTCCGCCAATGGGCGCTTCTTTTATAATTTGTATGTTATTTATTTTTTAAGAATATGCCCTATAAACATATTTGTACAATCAAATATAGTATGGATACGAATACTTTGATTAGAAATAATATAATTATAATGTTTATCCTTTTGCAATATAAATGCGAATACAGAAAATGTTTTGAAATATTGTAACTTAGGAGAATAACGCCCACAGGCGGACCTTACCGTCAAAAACA
>OZ005662.1:129142578-129327078 GCA_963930645.1 Salticus scenicus | reverse complement strand
TGCGGTCGCGAAAGTGTTAATACGATGGTTGGCAGTTGTGATAAAGTGTTGCAAAATAATTAAAATGTTGGCAACTATCGTAATTTCTTCCTTAACTGATTAATGAAACATACTATAGAAGATTACTGTATGAATATTTTGGTAAAAGAAAAAAAATACGGACCTAGCAAGTTTTATATATATATATATATAATTTTAAGAAATTTAGCTTTTTCTACACCCAGAGCCTGATTAAGGGGGAAGCACACATTATCTCCGCTCTCACCGTAATATTTTTACAATTATTTTTTACTTCATGTCATAGAAATTCCACGCTTTGACGAGGAAATATTTTTTATAAAAAATAAACGGTGTAAAACAATCCAATTTACTCACCGTTATTAGACACCAGAATTCTTTTAAAATAATTTTTAATGAGAATTTTCTGTTTATTATAGGAGGAAAGTATTTGTTAAAAAATAACGGTGTAAGTATAAATAACGTGTGTTTCCCCCTTAATCAGACTCTGTCTACACCTACACAAAATATTGATTATGATATAAAGATTTGAATACAGAAAAAAGAAATACTTTCAGTTTTTGATTTCAATCACGCACATTGCAAGTTTTCATTGATAGAAAATGTTTGTGCGATGTTTCAAAAATGTGTTTTTAAGAATATTTTCTTCCTGTATATTTATTACGTACTGCTTTTTAAAACTCCCCCCCCCCCCCCTCTTAATGATAAAGCGTATTGAATGTTTAAATTCTTTGCATCAAAATATCTAAATTGAAAAGCATGTAACAAAAATTTTTTCTTTCATATTGCCCTATGTTTTAATAATTTTATTTGAAAAGCTTTCAAAACTTAATTAAAGATTAATACCAAGTGGTTTTATTTTAGTTTTCTTTAACCCTTTCAGGGGCGGTGGCTAGAGGGTCTATCCACCTACTTTAGAAATTTTTTTCTAAGTGTGCAGTGGCTACTTTTTTTATCCACTTTTATGAAAAGTTAATGTGTACTTCTAAAATTGAAATAGAGAAGGCAGAACTACAGTAACTTTATCTTAGATCATTAATTTTAGTTTGATTTTTAGGAGCATCTTTTAGGTGGATAGACACAGTGGCTAGAACTCCTAGCCACCACCCACAAAAAAATCCCCACATGCTGAATTTTTTTCTTCATCAAATATGACTTGTAGGGGATGTTTACTTTATGATATATATATATTTAAAAGGAAATTCAATCATTTTTACTTAGCGCCCCTGAAAGGGTTATAAGTAAGAAAGGGATTGTTTAATATCAATTTAGTATATTTTTGATAAATTGTTCAAGAATTTAATATTATATAAAGGATTGTAAAATAAATGTCTTTATACCTTGTTTTGTAATGTAAATATAACTTTAAGAAATTTTCAGAAACTCATAAAGTATCTAACGTAATTTTGCCTTTTCCAGGGCCAATTGATTCAATCAGAACACCCTCAATTCTATAATACTATTGTCCACTAACTTATTACATTTATGCCTAATGTATAGCCACTGTTAAGTGGTGTCTTTTTTTTTTTTTTTAAGAGACTGTCTTTTCGGTCCCTTTTCTCCGGCTTTTCCTTTGCTACCTTACTCGACCTTTTTTACCATCTTCGGAACTGAGGACATCACAATTTTTTTATCCAACTTTTTACAAATTTCTTAACTACACTTTTATTTAAATATTGTTTTTTCTTTTTTACACCATATTAACTTAACTTACAAATGTATGCCCTACAAATGTATATTTCTCTAAATGATACTGATAAAGCTAATGGACTCGTCATTTTCTGTGATTCAAGGGCTGCCCTGGAAGCGATAGAGAATGGAGACTCCAGGCTTGCACAAGATATCCATCACTACTTAGAGGAAATTTGCCAGCTTGGGAAAAGCTGTACTTTCCAGTGGACACCCGCACATGTTGGTATTGAAGAGAACGAGGAAGTAGATAAGCTGGCGAAGGAAGCGAGGGACCTAAACTTGGAAATCTGCAGCACCGTAACTTTAGGTGACGCTAATGCAATTGCTAGATACAGACTGAAAGAAAAACACATCAAAAAGGAACATCAACTATGTGTTATCAATGCAGACAGGATGATTACCAAGACTATCTCCAGACTCAGAACCCAACACTTTGGTGGAATGACAATAAATACAGATGGCACCAGAACTTACAAATCATGTAGGAACTGCCTGGAGAAGGAACTCACTCCAGAACACATTTTCAACTGCCCGGCCATCATAAGAAGCTTACAGGCCTTTGACGAATTTCCCTTTCAGGGAAATCTCTATAGCGACAAAATTGTGGACAATGTCAAGGCCGTGATTTTGGCACATGGAATGATTTGAATTTGACTTCAATTGGACACGACACCAACCAACCAACCAACCAACTTAACTCTTTTTTTTTTTTTTTTTTTTTTTACACTAATTTTTTCATGCAGAATTATAAATTTTTTAAATTAAAGTCTGCAGTTGAACCTTAATCTGGGCTCATATAATAGTAATTAGACACTCCATTTAGACCGGGTATAAAGTACTAGGAAACTCATCATCGGATCATCCAGTTCCAGTTTCAGATGATGATGATAACAGGGATGGAACACGGGCGCAGAATTCATACCGGAATCTGTTTAAGAAATTTCTCCACCTATAATATCGTTGACTCAAGAGGTAGAAAATTTTCTTATATTGATAGTGGTATGAATTTTGCGCCCGTGTTCCATCCCTGTGATAATAATAAAATTTTATAAAATTTTAAGTGATTTTTTTTATTTATTAAATCATTGTTTTATTACTATTAGAGGGATTTATTGATTTGATTCTTTTTTTAAATTTTGAAAATTATTTTTTAATTCAATTCAGTCATTATTACTTTCTCTTACCCATAAGGTAGAGAAAGTATTGTTTTTGGGTCAAAGTTTTGAACGCGAGTTTTTGTTATATTTACATGTTCTGAGGCCCCTGAATACGAAAATTATGTATTTAGCAAATGGTCTGTGTGTCTGTGTGTGTGTCTGTCTGTTATCAGCATATCTCAAAAACAAATTAAGGCAGAAAGTTCAAACTTGGTATTCTAAATGTGTATCATATAAGGATGCTACACTAAACATTTCGTTAAGATCAAGCAAATGGTTCGTGTACAGGGAAAATCAAGAGAATTCTAATACCTTAAGTCTATGGGGGAAATTGCAGATAAGTAGAGTTTAACATCTATAGACTGCACTAAACCAAATGAAACGAATATATATTTTTTGTAATAGAGATAGTCAACAGGGAAAATAAAATTGTGTATGTAGGAGCCTCGCCTCCCCCTTGGGGGGGGGGAAGTCCCCCCTCGAGGGGAGTAAACATTCATGATAGGTATTTTTCAAAAGAGCTCGCCAATACCTCTAAAACGAATGGTTGAACCATCGATCTGCGATAATTTAAAACAAAGTTATCGATTTCTTTTTTTTTTACTTTTAAAGGAAAAAAAAAAACTTTTTTTTTTTTCTTTCTTTGTTTTTTTTTTTTTAAACATTGAGAATAAAATGGACTTTTTTTTTTTATATTTAGTGTTATACTACTTCTCTAATATGGAAATCGTCTACATTATCATAAAAGATAATTTTTTTAAATAATAATTTTAATAAATTATTATTTAATAGCCGAATAAAATTCTATATAAATGTAGGTGCATTAATGAAACAGGGTGTTGAGAGGGGCGGTAGCCCCCCCTCACACAGAACTAATTATCATATAAATGAAGCCTAATTCTGTCACGTATATTAGGCTCTTCCGAAGCCTAATTTGAATTGTTTAACACAGGTTTACATAACAGTTCTCGATATCTTACCTCTTAATCTGCAACCTGTATATATAGTATTAAATTTCAGGGTAAGAGAAAGTCGTGTGAGTGACACACCAGATTATTTTTTAAAATAAAATTATCGTTACAAATTTCATGCATTTCGTAGAAATAATTTAGTTAAATTTAAAACAAAATAAGTACGCAAACTTATAATTGCGTATAGTAAAATAAAAATGGCCATCACATATTTTTGAATGGGAAAAAATTTGCTTTTTTTTTTCATTATAATTTATAATGAAATGTATATATATGTAGTTATAATAGGAAAAAAATATATTTAAAAAAAGCTTATATATGAAGAAAATATTTTATAATATGAAGAAAACTTCCGAAAGAAAACGTATTTTTCCCTGTATGATAAATTCAAACAGAGCAAAAGTGAAAATAATGATAATACTAATAATAATAACGGAAAAGACTCTTTCCTGATTCCGTAATTTATAAAATATAAAAATAAATGATGATCATAAGAATTCTAAAGAAGATTTTATTTATTTATTTAGTTTTTTTTTTTTTTTTTTAAATCTTTATTCGTTTTCTTAGTATTATTAAGGATGATAATTTTTCTAATGACAAACAATTTCAATATTTTCCTTTTTCTATATATGTATGTTTGTATATATTGCCAGCTAGGTTTTATATTTTCTTTTGACCTTAGGGATAGTTCATTTTACTTTTTATTGTTATTGAAGAAATCATTAGAAAACTAAATTTAAAGAAATTGTTTTTCAGTTTATTAGGACTGAGGACTATTAGTCTCAATCTGGGATTTCTGCATTGTCGATTTCGATAGTTGGACATTTGTCGAAATCTAAAATTTATCGAAAATATAATTGAATAATATGAAAGCGATGTTATAATTTGAGAAAAAAAAAAAAAAACTAATAGTCCTCCGTCCTAAACTAAATTCCGCTTTTGCCAGAATTTCATCAAAATCTTTATTATTATTATTATTATTATTATTGAAAGAAAAAGAAAAGGAAATTAATAATAATCAGTATCGTTACAAGCGATATCGAAAAAAATTTTTTTTAATAATTTTGAATTAGGAAATAAAAAGTGCGCGTGAAATAATATGAAATAAAAATAAGTAAAAAAATGAATATAATGATTTAATGTTTTTGTTTTTCGGTGGCTGCTCATGCATATAAAAAATGCGTATTAAAAAGAGTCGAAGAAGGAAGCGAAATAAGTATTGAGTTATAAATACGATATATAATATGCAGGGATGGAACACGGGCGCAGAATTCATACCGGAATCTGCTTAAGAAATTTCTCTACCTATAATATCGTTGAGTTAAGAAGCAGAAAATTTTCTTACATTGATAGTGGTATGAATCTGATACGATACATTAGACCTATCGTCCAGGGTTAGTAGGCATTTTTTATTGTTACTTTTTTTAATTGTAAAGAGTTAAAGATAATAAAAAAAAGGGATAAGAAAGCTTAAACTTTTCATTTCTGACAATAAAACACTTGAAGAAAACGTAACGTCGATTTTCTTTTTATTTTTTTTTCTCTTTAGAAGCTTAGCTTTTATTTAAGTCTGCAACTAGATTAAAGTTTTATGGGTGTTTTCATGAATAGTAAACTCGAAGGTCATACAACCCATGAGTGCAATTCCACATTATATTTTTCTTATAGCAGAATTATTTATGTACTTTTAATGCATAGAATGTATACGTACATCTCGTCAGTAAACAATTTCATAACTGCCAAATTTTACGTTTTTTTTTTTTTTTTTTTTTTCTACTGGAAAATATTGATACAAATTTCTATTTTACTTAGTCAATGAAAACTGTCACAGAGTTATATAAAAAGTTCTATTTAAATTTTCCGATAGCCAAAAAGGGTAAAAGTTACCAGATATGCATTTTCTAGACATGTTATTTCTTTTTAAGACAATATTTTTCATATTATAAAAGGGGCAAAACAAATAATAATATCGATTTTTGATTATTACTTGTCTTCAAATCAATATGATTTATTGTTATGTTTTTATGTTATGTTGCAAATATGTTATCACTATCTCAACAAAATGACAATATTAAAGATTATCGAAATTCAGAAGATAAATTTAAATTATCCAAAATTTCTGTTCAGTTCGTAATAAAGAGCATTTTTAATGCTATTTGAGGATAGAGGAAAACAATAATTATCTTATGATTTAAGAAATTTCAAAAAATTTTCTTTTAAACGTAGCTCAGGAAATAATAAGACGGAAATTATTTTACAAATATTTCGTTACATTCCAATATGTCAAATGTAACCTGTGTAAAACTAGCCTTATAAGATCCCCGACCTTAAATTTTACCAATGAAGATCCCTTATTTAAAATAAATTGCCACCAGAAGATAAAGCCTAAAAAAATTTTTTTTTTTTCTTTAAACTGTACGTTTTAAAGATATTTTCATACTTGCCAACATTCTAATTAATATTCCGTAGTGTTGTTAGCCCCGTCCTCTTTTCCCCACCAGTAAATTTTCAGAGTAATATTCTCCAAATGCAATTACGATTAAATAAGAAGAAAAATACTCTAAAAATATACTGGTGTGAAAAAGAAGGCGGGGTTAGCAGTACTACGGAATATTAATTAGTATGTTGGCAAGTATGCATTTTGTTAACATTTTCCGAGACGAATTTTTGTAGTTCAAATTATTTGTTCTTCGTAATTTAGTATCAGTAAAGTTTTAAAAAATATTTTGTATAAGGCATAGATGCCAACATTTTAATTTATTCCGGAGTATTTTAAGCCCGCCTTTATTTCATACCACTTGTTCCTTTATATATAAAAAAAATTCTCTTATTTTATTGAAGTTAAATTCTAGAGAAAAATTTACGGTAAATAAAGTGGTGCGAAATAGAGGCGGGACTAAAAATACTCTGGAATAAATAAAAATTTTGGCATCTATGCATAGGGTAAAGACACCTCTAAAATTTGCACCCTAAAATTCACCACCTCTAAAATTTGCAGTAGTGTTCGCAACCCTCATAAAAGACGTGTTAAAATAAGCGTTTAATACCATCTATGAATTTGAGTCCGCCCGCGTTAGATTCCCTAGTACCGGAGATTCTAGCTTGAATGGATTCAAATTCATAGATGTTAGTCAGCATTTTTTTAAACACGTCTTTTGTGAGAGTGGGAAACACTGCCGTGAACGCACTTTACCTTATGTGTTTTTGTATTTTTTTGTGTTTATATAATGTAATCCATAAGGGGGATTGCATTATATAAAAAAAGGGTTAATGGAATATTAGTGTTCGATAAATTTTGTAATTTTCAGTCGAAGAACGCTAGCTCCCAAATTATACAATGTTAACGCAGGGCAAACCTAAAATTTGGTTAAGTATTATTTTTCTTTAAAATAATGCTTATGAGAGCCTGATTAAGGGGGAAGCACACATTATTAACATTTACACCGTTATTTTTTAACAAATACTTTCCTCCTATAATAAACAGAAAATTCTCATTAAAAATTATTTTAAAAGAATTCTGGTGTCTAATAACGGTGAGTAAATTGGATTGTTTTACACCGTTCATTTTTTATAAAAAATATTTCCTCGTCAAAGCGTGAAATTTCTATGACATGAAGTAAAAAATAATCCCCCTTAATCAGGCTCTGATGCTTATTGGTAATAATTATAAATAATTTTAAACCAAACTGAGCTCTTTTTTCTTTCTTTCTTTTTCTTTTCTCTTTTTCTTTTCTTTCCATTTTTTTTTTCTTCTTGTGAAGCCATAATCATATCTGTTTCTAGCTGAACTTTAATTATGATCACATTGTGCTCTAGCAAATGCATCATTTTTGAAACTTTGAATTATTTAAAGGATTCAGAAAAAAATAAAATTCAAATATCTGAAAAAAAAAAAAGAGTTTTAGAAGAATATCTTAAATCAGATATTGATGATTCGTTATTTAGCATCAATAAAGTTAAAAACAAATATTTGTATGCTCTATTTATTTTTTAATTAAAAAAAAAAATTCTAAATTAAATTTGTATGTTTAAAATACGTTGTACAAAATATCACTTTTCATAGTGCATGAAATTTGATATAGAATTGCAAATTCAACAGATCAATATTCGACCATACCGACTGGCAAACTGCCTTTTAAATCTGAAGCTTAACAAACGTGTTTTAAGATACATAACTACTTTAAACAATATTAAAATTCTTAAAATAATTTGAAAATTCTTAAATATTTCAAGTATTTTCATTTATTCAGTTAAAGCTAAAACATTTCTTATTTTCGCATATCACAGATAAAATCAAAGTATTTCAATATAATTAAAAGTTCTGAAAATTTACATTTTCAAGAGAGCATAATAAATACAATTTGTTTTGAGATATATTTCTCTTGTTCAAACCGAGTCTTGAGAAGAGCATTGCATTTCATTTATAAATTATTTTAATGTATTATAATTCATGTTAAATGAAATTCGAAACATCTGAAATTTGACTCTTACGCTATAAAAGTGAATTTCACTTTATTAAATTGTATACTTGTATGAATTTGAGTTTTAAACATTTTAACAAATTTGTTCTAATTTTGTAAATGTTGAATTACAAAATGTGAGCATTTTTTCGAGAATATTACATTTCAGAAATTTGATATTCCTACGATGAATATAACATTAAAATGTCAATATATATGGAAATAATTATAAGTTCATAAATATTAGCATTTCGCTATATTTCACGAAATATTTTAATATAAATTTAATTGTAAAAAACTCTAATTCGTGGTCAACACCGCCACTTTTTTAATACAACGTTTTTTATTGATAAAAAATTTTAGTAATAACTTTCAAGGATCTTATGTTAAAGAATATGGAGGTTACTTAACACTCATTATGAACCGTCAATTTTTAGTACCCGCCTTTTTTTCTACACCAATATTTTTTTAAAGTAATTTTAATCTTATTTAATCGTAACAACATTTGGAAAGAATTGCTCTAAAAATATAGTGGTGTGAGAAAAGGGGCGTTTTTTCAGGGGGCGTTAACAATTGTATGGTTATTAATGAGATGGTTGGCAAGTATGTTTTTATCTTTTTGACAGTAAGGTCCGCCTGTAGGCGTTATCCTTCCATGTTACAATATTTCAGAACAAAATTTTCTATATTCAGATTCAGATTCCATATGAATATACTTTATGTTGTACTCTTTCTAATCAAAATATTTATATCCATAGTATATTGGTTGTACAAAAAAGAATATTGTGTATATTTTTAAGAAATAAATGACATGCAAATCGCAAAAGAAACGCCCACTGGCGGAGTTACACATTCTCAAATTATGTGAAACTACGTCAGTGGTCGCGAAAGTGTTAATAAAAATTGTGATATTTAAATAAAGTCGCTGACATCTTTTTTAATACCATGTTTTTGTTGATAGAAAATTATAATAATTAGTGGCTGTCATCTTTGATTAAGGAATAGAAGATTGCTTTATAAAAAAAAAAAAAAAAAAAAAAAAAAAAAAATGGTGGAAAAACCCACACTACTTCCATTACACACTATTACACGTATTATATGCACTTTTTGGAGAAAATGTGGATAGAAGACAAAAAACTGACCTAACAAAGAAGAAACTTAAAATTGTCCGGTAAGAGAAAGCTGATACACATGTAAAAAAATATATAAAACAAATTTACATAGCGAGTAAAAAAATGAGGGGAAAAGAAATCAGTAAAGCCATTTTCCACCCATTTCCGAGAACTTTCAACTTTCAACTTTCAACTTCCAACTTCCACCAACACCAGCTCCCGAGATCTACCTAATTGGGATGATTGTTAATTTTCCTGTAATTACCGGATAATACAGGCGAATGGCTATTTGAAAAGGGGTCCATGTAGCAATTTTCAAGAAAATCGTTAGAGCTAGGTACTTACAGACGATAGAGCTACCGTTTGAAATACTGACTTTCACCAAAACTTGGCAAACTCAATTGTTGGCTAGAAAACAACTATTGCATACAAAGGGGGTTGATGTGGCGAGTTTGTGAGGAAACCGCACAGCCGGAATGCACTTGTGAGACCTGAAATTGAACTGTTTATACAGGACGCATATTAATATTCTTGAACTAATCAACTACTTCATATGAAAGGACATCTAATACAGTGTTTATATGGCAACTTTGAGGAAAATCGTTAGAGCCGTTTTTGAGATACGGGCTTACAGTCACACTTCTGGTTCCCGATGTCCCACTTAGAGTTTTTCAATTTTCAATAAAAGTTGGAAAAATTGTCTGTACACCAAACATGTCTCAATTCTGAAGTTTCGTAGTTCTGTCTTTATTAGTTTTGGAGGTATGATAGATAAAATATCCACACATACATACCCACGTACTGACCGATCGAAAAAACTACTTTTTTGAACTCAGGAGACCTTAAAACATGCAAATCAGGTGAAAACTGGATATAGAATTTTTGCATCGAATAACATACGGTAGTTAGGTAATGGAAGAAAATAATCTGATGTGTCACTCACACGACTTTCTCTTACCCTGAAATTAATTACTATAAGTGCGGACTGGAGATTAAGGGTTAAGATAACGAGTACTGTTATGTAAACTTATGTTAAAACAATTCAACTTTAGCTTCGGAACAGCTTTATTTGACAAATAATTCAATGCGCCCTCCTCAACCCCCTGTTCATTATCGTACCTACATTTATAGAGAATTCAAATCTGTTATTAAGTTCAAAAGTTCATTTAAACTTATTTAGACAACTTTCGCACGCATCATTCCTTGAAACTTATCAATTTTGAACAAACTTATCTAGTAACAAACGTATTAACTTCAAAATACATCATTTGGATCGCCTGAAGTTATTTGTTTTTAATTTACTCTAACAGACACAGGCAAAGATCAAACTATAAAACTTTATTTCGGTATTCAGGAAGCCTCAAAACGTGTAAATATACAAGAAACCAATCGATAATTATTTAGATTAAAAAAATACATAATTTACCATATGGCTTTGAGGAATTAATTTCAATTCCTGAGCAGCTTTCCTGGACATGGTAAAATATTATATGATATATTATAGTAAAACACTTTCACTAACAAATAAAAAAGAATGTTATGGCTTAAATATTGGCAGCCCTGTATATCTTCTGAAAATTAAGTACACATCACATGGTGCACATAAATATAATCCTGTATTAATAACACACGGATGAACCTGAAATACACTTCCATGAATTTTCAAGTATTTTCGCATTATATTCTAATTCTTTTGTGTAGCCCTGTAAACGAACAGTGAATGATTTCTATACAATATTCTACATGAAATATGTTCTTACGCATACAAAAAATATATATTCATTTCATTTGGTTTAGTGCAGTCTATAGATGTTAAACTCTACTTACCTGCAATTTCCCTCATAGACGCAATGTACTGAATTCTCTTGGGTGTCCCTGTACGCGAAAAATTTGCTCGATCTCAACGAAAAACTTAGTGTAGCATCCCTATATGATACACATTTAGAATACCAAGTTTGAAATTTCTGCTATAATTTGTTATTGAGATATGCTGGTAACAGACAGACACATACACAGAAAAACAGCTAAAAACATGATTTTCAGATTCAGAAGACCTCAAAACGTGAAAATATAACAAAAACTCTCTTTCGAAAATTTGACCCTAAAACAATACTTTCTCTACCTTATGGGTAAGAGAAAGTAAAAAGTGGTATTTAAAAAACTGAGTGAGCTAATATCTGTCATTTTAATACGATGTAGTGATTACATTTAAGTAGCATGAAATCCTTTTACATTGAAAAAAAAAAAAAAAAAAAAAAAAAAAAATGGATCTTGGTAAAATAATAAAAAGTTTTGTTTAGAGGTTTCGAAATTTAAGTGACAATACTGCAATATCTAAAAAAAAAAAAAAAAAAAAAAAAAAAAATAGATAGATACAGCCGTATTTTGTTAATTGCATTCTACATTTTTATTTTTTATTACGGCTCTCAGATCATCATGGAGATTTTTTTGCAAAACGATCTTTTTTTATTTGAGGAAAGAATGAAGGTGCCGTTACAGGTGATTATCAACACCATTTTTTCTTAACATTACACAAAATACATCATAGTTTTTTTTTTTCAATTGTATAAAATATTATCTAAGTGTGCTATATAAAAATGGTGGTTAAATTCTATGAGCAAATGGCAATCCTGAATATCCACCATAAAGAGTTTTGATACACAGGTATTCATGATATTTAAAGTCTTAAAGAGTAAAATACATGTCAAAATTTTAATTTTGTGGATACTATGCAGGTAGAAGCGTAAGAAACGATTGATATTTATCTACTTTTGTATAGTAGAACATAGTATGCTAAAAATTGCATGAGCGTTTATTTGCAGAATATCTGAAGAAGTACATTTAAAAGAGTTTTATAAAGGTCAGATTTATGCTTATTAACCCCTTAACGCGCGTTGTCCTCGCTGCGAGGACGCAAAATTTAAATCCCATCTGCAACAATTCATCCCGGAAATTTTTTAGCAAAAATTTACGTTTATAAGATATTAGAACAGGCCGTTTTTTTTTTTTTTTTTTTTTTTTTTTTTTTTTTTTTTTTTTATATATACCTTAAAATTTAAAATTTCTTTTAGTTTAATTTAGTTCATGAATTCCGGTGGCAGTATAATTTAAATGATCCGAATTGTCTTACGCCGCAAAGGGTTAAAAAGGATGTTGCAGGCTTTAACAATATTGCTTATGTACTATACAAGGGCTCCAATACTTTTTTTAATTTATTAAAATCTTGGCCTGGTATGGAAACAAAACGAAGACTTGTAAGCCTAAAATATCGAAATATGGTGATAGAAGAAATGTTGAACAAAAGATAATGAACCGCACCTTTTAATGAAGCCCTTAATGCGAGGCCAATTGATGAAAAATTTGAACTTATAAAATAAACACGGTTGTAAAAGATTCTTTGACAATGCCAAGTTAATTTCAGAATTATAGTGTACACAATACTGCTTTCGACCCTCAAAACAACTCGGCTTTGACTAACATTTGATAGAAATGTCATCATTGGCATTATTTAGACAAAGCTACTGACACCTGTAATTTGAATCATTTTTCGTTCAAGCTGCAGGAATATTTTTGGGTATTTCACATTCCACTCATATTTTTAATTGTAATTTCGAAAAAGTACATTTTGTAATAATAAGCATAGATACCAACTTTTTTAATGTTGATAGTCCCGCCCCATTTCTTACCATAATCTTTGTTGAGTGATTTTCTTCATATGTAATCGTAATTATAAATTAAAGAAAAATTTTTCTACAAAATTACGTTGTGAAAAAGGGTGGAACTAACAAAATCCTGGAATAAATTTAAAAATTTAGCTGCTGTAATAAATAGATACAATCAGATATGTTAAGTTATTAACACTTTCGCGACCGCATGTTTTCTATCTTTTTCATAGTAAGGTCCGACTATAGGCGTTGTTCTCCAAGGTTACAAAATTTCAGAACAAAATTTTTTTGTATTCACATTTATAATACAAATGGATATACATTATAATTATACTCTTTCTAATCAAAGTAACAGTATCCAGTCGGGGAAAAAAAAAACGCAACACCCGCTGTAATTTCGTTATTAATTGACGCAGGAACATCTAATACACATCATTCAACAGGAAATTCAAAGCACTTTCTGAATATGTCGTCAAATTTTGAATTAGGGGTCATCAACATATTGAAGAGAGCACCAACTTTGATTTTTTCAATAGCAACACCCAATTTTGACGTCATTTTCGAATTTCTGAGAGTCTGGCAGTGCGGAAAAGTATACTGTTTGTATACTTTATCTTTAGTATTTATAGAGTTATAATCAAAAATGTGTTAGGGGGTTATCTATAAACGTAGAAAAATGAAATTAAGATCCTATAAGAAATAGAAAAAATTTTAATGTTTCACACCGGAAATCTTTCAGGAAAAAAAATATTTATAGCAATTAATAAAACGTTGCCTCGTTTTCAGTTCCTTAATTATCCTGAATTCAATTTTTTAGATTTATATATACTTCAGTGCTGTTTTAGATAATTTTAGGTCTATTTAAATACATTACACTTGCGATTACTCTATACAGTACTCTGTGAAAAAAGCGCAATATTTTTCAAGTAAAAGTGTCTATTATGGCTGTACTGATCACCAATAAAGCTTAAATTTTTTTTCGTAGGTGTAACATAATATACGAAATGAAATAATATATATATATATATATATATATATAACAACGCATAAACTAAATCTTTTCGGATAAATTATTGTAAGTGTTCATGAAGTAAATATTAAACAATTTTAATCGCACTTACCAGTTTTGGATCAGTTGAAATCTTTGGAACTGTACGATTCGTTTTATAATTTCGATGAAAATATAATTTCTTAATTAACCCTTTCGCGACCGCTTACGTAGATTTACGCCATTTGAAAATCTGTAACTCTGTCAGTGGGCGTTTCTTTCGTAATTTGTGTGTTACATATTTCTTAAGTGTGTACCCAGTGTTCATATTTTTGCAATAAAATATACTATGGATAGAAATATATTGATTAGAAAGAATATAACTATAATGTATATCCATTTGTAATATAATTGTGAATACAGAAAATTTGTTCTGAAATATTTTATTTTGAGAGTATAATGCCCGTAGGCGGGTCTTACTGTCAAAAAGACAAAATCCTGCAGTCGCAAAAAGTGTTAAAATATATTTATAAAAGTTAAAGTATGTTTTTAAAAATTTATAAAGTTAAAATATATTAATAAAACTTTAAAGAATAAAGTATCCTTGAAATAATAATCGTCCCCCTACAAAATAAATAAGTAAATAAATAAAATAAAATAAAACATTATATGAAGCAAATGATTAAGCCGTTTTTAACTATGACGGTAATTAAGAAACGATTTTACAGATCTGTCTTGCATTCCAATTACATTCGTTTTTTATATTTGACAATTTCACATTAAACCTATTTTTCTATTTAAAAGAGTAAACCCCGCCTATTTAGTTAATTTTTTTTCTTCTAGTGTTTGTTTAAAAGATTCAAAATTAATCACCAATTAATCGATGAAGTAAATACCACTTGTGCATATTTTTGTCAACATAAAATAAGGGGTTCAACACGAATACTCAATGTCACATTTACTTTTCTTTACTGTATTGTTTTGTTTTGAAGAACGATGAAGGCGGGGCTTGTCTTCTTTAGAAAACAGAAATTCTTGATGCTAACACTAATGTCTAAAAATCATCATTTTTGTTTCATTTCTTTACGTTTGACGTTGTTGTTATATAATTTGACCCGTAAATAAAAAATAAAAGTATTTTGTTTAATTTTCTTTGTTATTTTTTAAGATTTGATTCATTATCTCATGCAAAACTATATAAGAGACGGCCCCCTAAACCACTCCAAAAGAAAGATTTATTTATATCTCGAAAACTAATAATTGGAATGAGCTGCAAATTTGCACACCCATATTTTTCAGCATTAGGATTCATTTTATGTAAAAATTAATATAGGTCATAATTCATAATTTTTATGAATATGAATTTATTAATATTTTTTAGAATTAAAAATATTTTTCAGAATCAAAAGTAATGATGGATTATGTTTGGGTTTCTTCACTGTATCTCGTAAAAAAAAAATTATATCGATGAAGTCCAATTACATTCGTTTTTTATATTTGACAATTTCACATTAAACCTATTTTTCTATTTAAAGCAGTAAACCCCGCCTATTTAGTTAATTTTTCTTCTTCTAGTGTTTGTTTAAAAGATTCAAAATTAATCACCAATTAATCGATGAAGTAAATACCACTTGTGCATATTTTTGTCAACATAAAATAAGGGGTTTAACACGAATACTCAATGACAATGTCACATTTACTTTTCTTTACTGTATTGTTTTGTTTTGAAGAACGATGAAGGCGGGGCTTGTCTTCTTTAGAAAACAGAAATTCTTGATGCTAACACTAATGTCTAAAAATCATCATTTTTGTTTCATTTCTTTACGTTTGACGTTGTTGTTATATAATTTGACCCGTAAATAAAAAATAAAAGTATTTTGTTTAATTTTCTTTGTTATTTTTTAAGATTTGATTCATTATCTCATGCAAAACTATATAAGAGACGGCCCCCTAAACCACTCCAAAAGAAAGATTTATTTATATCTCGAAAACTAATAATTGGAATGAGCTGCAAATTTGCACACCCATATTTTTCAGCATTAGGATTCATTTTATGTAAAAATTAATATATAATTCATATTCATAATTTTATGTAAAAATTAATATATAATTCATATTCATAATTTTTATGAATATGAATTTATTAATATTTTTTAGAATTAAAAATATTTTTCAGAATCAAAAGTAATGATGGATTATGTTTGGGTTTCTTCACTGTATCTCGTAAAAAAAAAAATTATATCGATGAAGTTATTTTTTATGAAGATATTAATAAAAGTTTGAAATATGAATTTAACATTAGCACCTTCAAACTTTGAACGCTTATAACTCTGTGAAAAAATGAGTAAAATATACAACCAATATACTTTTTTGCGTTGTCGCGATCCCAGGAATTCAAATATAAAATAAAATTAGGGTGTTACCATTGTAAAAATCAAAGTTCGTGCGTGTTTTAATATGTAGATGACCCCCAATTTAAACTTTCAGTTCATTTTCTGAAACTACTCACAATTCCCCGTCGAATGATACCTATTACATTTTTCTACATTGATTAGCAACGAAGTTACGTTGAGTGTTGCGTTTTTTTTTTCCCCGACTGTACAGTCAGCCAAAAAAAAAAAAAAAAAAAAACGCCACCTCCCCACCTAATTTCGCCGTAAATTATCGTAGAAATATGTGGTTGATACCATTCGATTTGTAATAACGTCTAGTTTATAATGATATAGTTAGATTTTGCTTAAGGGGTCGTCTATATATTAAAAGTGGCATCAACTTCATATTTTTCAATGGTAACTCCCATTTTTTATAATTTATTTGAATTCTCTGGACAAAATCATCGCGGAAAATGGTATAGTTTATATATTTTGCTCAATTCTTCACAGAATTATAAGCTGTCAAACTATGAGGGCGCTAATGTTAAATGAATGTGACAAACATTAATTCATATCTTCCAAAATAATTATGATATTCAAATTCTGTTTTTTTTTTTTTTTTTATATGATAGAATGAAGTGACGCAAACATATTCCATGTATATTTTTGATGAATTTTTTTTTTTAATATTAAAATTATTAATAATTTCATATTTAAAAAAATTATGAATTATAACGTATGTTAATTTTTGCATAAATAGAACGGGCATCATCAAAAACATGGGTTTTCAAATTTACAGCTCGTTCTTAACATTATTTTTTGAGTTACAGTGATATTTCATTTTTTACTGTTGTTAGGGGGGCGTCACTTATAATAATTTGTATCCTCTGTGAGTAAATATCTGTATATATTTTGACGAAAAACTATTTTAATTTACCTTAATGTTATTCTAATTGTTTTCTAAGCAACATTTCGATGTTTATGATACAAATTGGATCATTTTTATAAAATTATCGCAATGCAAGCGAGAGATTGTGAAAAAATTCCAAAAGAAATGAAGCCCCGCCTCTATATTGCGGAAACAATATTAAAAAAAACTAGTTTCTGTATTCGTATATGACTCTCTATGTGACACTGGTATGCATAAATGTCAATGGCATTTACTACATCGAATGCTGAAGACAAAATTTAAATGATTTAATTGGAAGTATGTAAAATAATTTTGTTTTATAATGTAAAGTTGTAGAAAAACTGTGTAAAGGCGTGGCTTCCGTTGCAAAGAGGTTTATACTCGATTCTGAAATGTTAAGTCTTTGTTCTTAAATATTACATAACGTTTCCCAGTTTCTCACTGCTAAAATTCTATTTTGTCCCTTTTGTCTTTTGTTTTTAACCTAAATATTCTACGATTCGTGCACCTCAAGTTAAGCATCATGACGGTAAAAAAACGCGGTAAGACGAGGACTATTTTTTGAAAGAGCAATACGCAGTGAACAGTACTTTTTTTTCTTCTTTTTTTTTAAATTAATATAATTGATTTTTATTAATTTTTATCAGATTTTTTAAAACAAATTTTCTGTTTTAATCTTGTTGTGACATTTTCGCATTCGCTTTCTCTGCCGTTTATGCTATTTAAATTTTATCGCATGACGTAACATAATAAAATATAAAATTTTTATTAAATGTTTTTTTAAATACTGAATAATAAAGTGGTACTTTTTTTTTTTTTTTTTAAGTTTTTACTATCTATTATTGAAACAAAGCGCAATATTATTTATTTTCTATTATTCTAATCACGTCGGAAAACTGGCGTCACATTTATCACGGAAAAAGAATTTAAAACAAAGTAATATGCCTTATTACTTTTAAAGATATAGATTTTACACGTTTAAAATTAAGAATTCAAGTACAGTAGACGACTGCAGAACGGGGAATACTCGTTCTAGGCAATAGGAAACCGTTTTTTCTATATCCATATTTCTTTTCACAGTGAAAGTATTTGTATTCATAGTATTTTGTTTATATATATATGAATATAAGGAATATTCTTAAGAACCCAAGCAGCACCGAAACGTTCTCTGAACGTTCAAAAATTGTTCTGCAAACACGTTCTAAGAACGTTCCCTTTGAACGTGTTATAGACGTCTATTTGTCCATCTTGAAGACGTACAATAGTACGGTTCAGGGAACGTTCAATGAACGTGTAGCTATCACCATCGGTGTTATAGAAGCGTCTAGAGAACGTTCTATGTATACGGTCTCAGAACGTTCTAAACGTTTTTAGAACGTTTTCAAAACGTTATACACATTTTCAGAACGTTCTAGAAAACGTACTGTAAACGTTCTAAAATAGTGTAGAAATGTTCTGAAAACGTTCTATACACACGTTCTCACAACGTTATGTAAACAATTTTTGAACGTGCTAAAAATGTATTTTATGTATAATAAAATGGAAGAACTCGCAACAATTGTTTCGGGTCGAAAGAAGACATGACCCTTCGTCAGACGAACATAATAGGCACGAGTGCTGCAAATACAAGAGCTACGTTGCAGATTTTTTGCAGCACTCGTGCCTACTTTGTTCGGTTGATGAAGGGTTGTGTCTTTTCTCGACCCGGAACAATTGCTTCGAATTCTTGAATTTTATAGTGTCTGTTATTTACTTATTTTTTTCTTTTTTTTTTTCCTTTCTTTTTTATCTTATATTTTCTTTTTTTATTTCTGTGTAGTTTTTATTTTATCTTTTTATTATTTTTTTTTCATATATAATTGTCTTAGTGTAATAAAATTTTACATACATGCATTGAAATATGGTATAACAAAAGATCAAGTATTTTGAATATTCTAGATAAGTATTTGAATTCAAAAACAAATAAATAAATAAATAAATTTAAGTTCTGGAATATTTTGAAAAATTTTAAGATAATATGCCCCCTGCTAACTAATTATTATTTCCCCCTAGATTTTGCATCATTATAATTTAACAATGGAATATAACCATATTTGGAAATTAATTTTAATAAGTTAACGGCCCTCTTCACTTACCGTTGCCGGTAGCCCGAGCCAATGTTATTCTATGGGAAAATTTTCTTTACAAATAACTTATTAACTAATACATAATTTTAAATTCTGTTTTCACATTCAGAAAATTTCCAACTGTTAAATTGACGGACCTTTTTTGAAAAAGTATTTTTTCAATTTTTAATATTTTATTTTGAAATTGCAAAATGAAAAAAATTCACATATTGAAAATTCGTATTTTGCAGCTTCGAAGTAAAATATAAAAAATTAAAAAAATAATTTAAAAAAAAAAGTCCGTCCATTGAACAGCTGGGAATTTTCATAATGCGAAAACAGAATTTAAAAATATGTATTATTTAATAAGTTATTTGCAAAGAAAAAATTCCCATTGAATAACATTAGCTTCGGCTTCCAGCGGCGGTGAGTGAAGAGGGCCCTTAAAAATTTAAAAATATTTATGTCTAAATTTTGAAACTTACTGCAAACTTTTAGTATTTAAACACAAAAGTATTTTATTAAATTTTAATTTATCAATGAAATCTCAAATTAATGCCCAGATATGTTACGTATTCTATTTTTAAACTATAATAATGCACAATCAATGGAAAACAAAAAATAAAAATTAGTTAAAAGAAGTACACAAGTGTACAAAATTTAAACAATAAACTATTTTCTCGTTTTCTTTTCTTTTCTTTTTTTTTTTTTTTTCACATAATTCTTAAACAAATAAAACAGATGTATAAAATTTGGATAGTAGGTTTTTTAAAATACCATAAATCGAACTTTATATAACTTTAGCATAAGTAATAATTTTTAAACTGAATATCAGTAAATTTTTCTCAAAAGTAAACATTGAAAAAATGAAAAATTTCAGCAATTTTAGAAATGCGTTAGATTAAAACCGTATATTTCTTCATGTAGTCAATTTTTCGTTTCTTCTTTTTTCTTCATTTTATCGCGTGTGAATAATTTTTTTTTTAATTTTACATAGAAATATGAAAATCGGATAAGGCGTTCATTATTAAATTATTTATCGACATTTTTATTATTCTGGTGATGATCACAGTTTATACAAATTAGTAATTATTATTATTATTATTATTATTATTCTCAAAAATTCCGTTATTAAAGTAAAAGAAAAGTGAACACAGAAAGTAAAACCAGGATTTTGTTTAACATTTGAGGAATGTGCGTCTTCACTTGTGTATAAAGCATCATTAACACAATTTTTCATTAAGTTTTCTTTGCTAAAATTGTTGAAATTTTTAATTTTTTCCAAAGCTTACTTTCGAGAAAATTAATAATTATTAGTCTAAAATTATTACTTATTCTAAAGTTATGTAAAATTCGATTAATGATATGATAACGAACATGACATCCAAATTTTATGTCCATGTGTTTATTTGTTTAAAAGTTATGCATAAAAGAAGAAAATGGGAAAGCAGGTTTGTTCCTTTAATTTTGAACAGCGGTGTATTTTAAATACGTTTAAAAATATAAAAAATAAAAATTATTATTATTATTATTATTATTATTATTATTTTGTTTTTTTATTTAAATAGATTACGTGAAATTTACTTAATATTTTCATATTTAAAATCATGCGTATGCGAAATTTATTTAAATTATTGATTTTGTGTTTATAAATTTTACATACACATGCAGTGAAATATAACAGTATAAAATGTGGTGAAACATTTTGAAAAATAAATAAATAATTAATTAAAAGTTTATTCTGTAAACAAATAAATAAATACAAATAAAATAAATAAACTTCAAAATTTAAAATATTCAGCAATATTAAGATTCACCTTAGTAACTATTTCTTTTTTAATACTTCTCCCTGCTTTTACATTTCTACAGTGTAATGCAAAATGTAATGCCAAATCATGCATGATCAAATCCTTTATATATTTCTTTAACGTGGATCAGTTGCAATTAATTTTTGCCGAAACGATATAGTAGTGTAATTATTGAAATACGCAAGCATAAAAAATAATATTTAAAAATGAACAATATTTAAGCATGCGGGCTCAACTCAATGAACTAACAAGGAAAAATTACGAAATTTGACTGCTTACATTATTTTATGGAAAACTGTATTTTTAAAAATTGCTTCTTCAATCTTTATAAGCGTAATTTTAAGCATAGAAATATTTTAAAGATTATACAGAATATGAATAATTGTCATAAATTTTCTAAAAATCATAAATATAATCAAAATAAGAATTATTATTATTATTATTATTATTAACAAAATATTATACCAAAATAAATAAAAAGTCATTACCAACATCGCGACAAAAATTTAAAAGGCATCATGGAAATCCTATACTATAACTGTACTGCCTGCGAAAATATGAAACCGGTTCTTCAACAATGAATTTTATTTTGAAACCTTTCTTTGAATGATCTTAGTCTCACTATTGCACATATTAATTTGGTACTAATAACAATTTGGCTTCCGGTAAATTAAAATTTTAATCAGATGGGGAATTCGATATAACATTTATGAGTTTCAATTTTTAAAATAAGAGCGAAAAATTCGCCTGGGTTTAATAGTTTAGTATACAATGATAAACTGTAATCATAAAAAATAGAATGAAATAAATGTAAGAGTAAGCTTGAAATATTTGTAAAATTAAAAAATAATTCAAATTTAGTTAAAATTAATGTATGTTATATATATATATATATATATATATATATATATATATATATATATATATATATATAGATTTTAATAAACTAAATTTTTAAGGCTTCAATGCATATGTAAAATTTTACAAAAGAGAAAAACTTATCTGTAGGAGCTGTAGCTGTAGTGTATCCAAATGCTAATAACTTAAGAAATGAATACAAAATCAAAATACACTGAGTAAGCAGGCAGAAAGGAGAAGCTTTGGACTTTGGATTGCATACGAATACGAACTTCCTGTGTAACGGAACTGCAGATGGCCGTTTACTGGTGGGAAAAATTTCTGTTCATTAAGCAAAACACGATTTATTCAATAGCGCCCGTTTCTAATACAGAATTTTCATACTATTCAAAACTTAAATTTTTAAAAAATTGGTATATTGAAGCATTCATAAAACTTTCTTCTATATTTTCCAGCTCAGGTGGATGCCGTAAATATTATTTGCTAAAATAATCTATCAAAATTATTTTCCATGGCAAAGGTATAAGATTTTCATCTCAAATAAGTATAACACTAAATATCCAAAAAATAAATTTTATAATATTCAAAATATATATCTTAAGAAATGTATTTTACATAATGAAAAATGTAATAAAATCCATAACTTTGTTTTAAATTATCACAGATTTAGGGTTCACCCTTTCGTTTTAAAAGCATAGACGACCTTTCTCACAAGAATATTGAAAATTTTAATACAATAGCGAAAGCAATGTGCTGTACAAATTGCCCATACTTTTTTAAAATTAAATATTACTAATATAAATTTATATATATATATACATATTTAATTTTCCATGGAAAAGTTAAAAACAATGCTCACTTATGTACATTTATACGAAATTTTGTCCTATTCTGCCATATTAAAAATGCTGAAAATAATGATATGACAGCGCCACCTATTGAACGATTTATTAACAAATATAATCGCCACCAGTTTAGGTCACAGTCCAAGTAAGCCAAGTTTGAATAAATTACGTTTATTAGTTCGTGAGATACAGCATCCATAAAATTTCAAAATTTATTAATTTAATCATATAAAATTAATCAACGCAGGTTCTTATAATTAATATTTTTATATATGAAATTTACATTCTTCACCAAAAGGTGCTGAAATACAGATATCTGGATAATCGCAGAAAGTAATAGCAGCACCATCCGTCGGTTGATATATACCGAAATTGAATCACCACATTTTGTCATTATATATATATCTCATATACAAGTTTCGATAAATATTCGTATTATAGAAGATGAGGTATAGCCTTCCCTTAAGCTGAAACGAAACGTAGCAGTGTCACCTGTCATTTGATGTGTACCCAAGTCAATCAGTAAAATTCCTGTAATATCTATTTCACGTACCAATTTTAGAGCATTTATAAATCATAGAACATGAGCTATTGCGTTCCCTTGAATGGAATTAAATTGCAGCATACCAATGCCTCCACTTGTCAGATAAGCACGCAAACTGACTCAGCAAAGTTTTATATGATATTAATTTCACATACCAAGTTTAGTGTATTTATAATTATTTATATTACAAAAACTGAATTATTACCATTACGTTAACGGGATTAAATTGCAGGAGAGCAGCGCCCCCAGTTGATCAATATACGCACATGAATTAAATCAGCGTAGTTTTACATAATATCTGTTTCACATATTAAGTTTGGTGCATTTGTGCACTGTAGAAGCTGAGATATAATCTCCCCATAAAAGGGGGAATTTACAGCATTACACCCCTATCTGGTGATACACTCCAAAGGCTAATGAGCACCAAAGCTGATATTTAGGTCAATACCTAATTAAATATTCCTGATATTTAGAAAATTAGTTTAACGTCTAACTAAACATAAAGTTTGGTTAAATTCCGTCCATTGGTTTGTGAGAATCAGAGTCCACAAAACTTTGATAACACACACACAAAAAGATAGACAGACTGGCATTTTCAAAGAATGGTCGAATTGTGTTCTGGACATCTCAAGAGTGTATAAACCTATGGAAAACCGGAGATAAAAAATTCCCAATTATCCAACATATTTTTTTTGGTATATACAAAATAAATAAATAAAATAAATTACTTTTTCGTAACTTAATTTATTAACATTTTAAGAAGCAAATAATAATGAATATCTGCAAAAGTAATCTGGATTAATGTGTTTGACAGAATTCAACAATATAAAACTTAAATAAAATTATAAATAATTATGATGGTTATAACATATAATTAAAGTTTAAAATTTTGTAATTTTTTCCCTAAAAATTATCTCTATTACATTTCAATAATTATTCTATACTGGCATGCCACCAAAATCTGAAACTGAAAATAAGGAAACAAAACTGAAAAAAAAAGCATTTTGTCACATTTGTTATAATCACACTGTTACAGAACGTGTGACGACGGTGATACACTTGAACGTTTTTCATAGAACTAGAATTGTACGTTTTATAGATGGTACAAAGCAAACCTTTACAGAACGTTCTAAGTAATACTATTTTTGAACGTCTAATCAAACGTTCTCTTGACACGAAACACGGTGTTTGAACGACTGTAACCGTTATAAGACGTTCGCAGAACGTTCTCGTGCTACTTGGGAAGTATCGTAGCACAAAAATTGTGAAAGAAACGCCCACTGAAGGAGTTACAGATTTCAAGATGACGTGAAACTACGTCAGTGGTCGCGAAAATGTAAAATATCCTTTCTCAGATTTTAGTTTAAATCTTGTTATCTATATTTTTGTATATTATCTATTGTTGGTTTGTACGAATAAAATTAAATGTAAATCTTTATAGTAACACTTTCATGCGAGGCTTACTGTATAAAATAAAAATAAACCCAACAAGAAGTAGATAATAGTTGTTAGTTAGAAGATTTTAATTGTTTATATATATATATATTCTTATATATGTATTTTAACTTACATTTTTGTGTCTTAAATAAAACAGTTTTTGCTTATAAGAAGTAGATAATTCTTTTTCTTAAATATTAAACACTTTTTTTTTTTAACCGCTATTAATATTATTATCATTATTACTACTGTTCTTTTACCTTGGTATCTAGATTTTTGTAATTCAACATTGTAGGGTTCATATGATTCAAGCTATTTAATTTTCTTTATATGAATTAAATGTATAGACGGTCCCCTAACACATTTTCACGTGTAACTCTGTTTTCCGAACTGCCTTGATCTCAAAAATCTGAATATGAGGTGAAAAATAGGGGTCGTCTTTGAAAAAAATGAAGTTTATACGTGTTTTAATATGTAGATGACATTTTAAGCAAAATCTAACTACACCATTAAAAACTAGACGTTATTACAGATCGATAGGTACCAGCCGCATGTTTCTACGATAATTTACGGCGAAATTAGGTGTGGGGGGTGGCGTTTTTTTTTTGGCTGATTGTACAATTGTGAATATTGGGTATATTCTTAAGAAGTTAATAACACACAAATTGCGAAGGTAACGCCCACTGACGGAGTTCCATATTTTCAAATGACTTAAATCTACGTCAGCAGTCGCGAAAGTGTTAACAAAGATAGTTAATTTCATATAACTATTTAAGGAAAGTAATCTTCGCTTGTTTTAATTACACACACACACACACACACACACACATATATATATATATATATATATATATATATATTGAAAAATTCCCATGTGATGATTACTGGAATCCCTAATAACTACTCTGAATACACTAATGAGTTATATTTTGTTAGAAAAAGTTTGCTTTAACTTTAATGGTCACAAGGTTGAATGATAATTTCTAAATTTGCCATTTGATTATTCCCTAAATTTTCTAAAATAAATAAAGAAAGAAAGAAAGAAAAAAAAATAATACTATCGCAATCCAAATTTCAAATTTTAGTAAACTTCTCTAAAAAACTTCTAAAATGGATTAAAAAAAAAAAAAAAAAAAAAAAAAAAAAAACCACTATATTTAAAGGGGACTAATGTGCAAGTTATACCTGACGGGACTAAAGTGAAATTTGTACCTCAAGGGACTAATGTGAAAATTGTATCTCACGGGACTAATGTGCAAGTTGCACCGAACGAACAAACTATTTCTTTCAACGAAAATGCCTACTAACCCTGGACGATAGGTCTAATATATCGTATCATATTATATATCGTATTTATCGTAATATAACACAATACTTATTTCGCTTCCTTCTTCGACTCGTTTTAATACGCATTTTTTATATGCATGAGCAGCCCCCGAAAAACAAAAACATTAAATCATTAAATTCATTTTTTTTTTTACTTATTTTTATTTCATATTATTTCACGCGCACTTTTTATTTCCTAATTCAAAATTATTAAAAAAACTTTTTCGATATCGGTTGTAACGATACTGATTATTATTAATTTTCTTTTCGTTTTCTTTCAATAATAATAATAGTAAAAAAAAAAAGATTTTAATGAAATTATGACAAAAGCAGAATTTAGTTTAGGACGGAGGACTATTAGTTTTTTTTTTTTTTTTTTCTTTTCTTTTTTTAAATTATAACATCGCTTTCAAATTATTCAATTATATTTTCGATAAATTTTAGATTTCGACAAATGTCCAACTATCGAAATCGACAACGCAAAAATCCCAGATTGAGACTAATAGGCCCTCAGTCCTAAAAAAAAAAAAAACTTGCGTTTATTTAACGAAACTGACAGGATGAATTCAATTACTATTAACACTTTCGCGACCGCATGCTTTTGTCTTCTTAATAGTAAGGTCCGTCTGTGGGCATTATTCTCCCAAGTTGCAACATTTCAGGACAACATTTTCTGTATTCACATTTATATTACAAATGGATATAGTACATTATAATTATACTCTTTCGAATTGAAGTATTTGTATCTATAGTATATTGATTGTACGAATATGAATATTGGGTATATTCTAAAGAAATAAATAACGTATAAATTGGGAAAAAAAGGCCCACTAGCGGAGTTACAGATTTTCAAATGACGTGAATCTACGCCAGCGGTCGCGAAAGTGTTAATATCACACTATTAAACTAAAGCATACTTGCCAACCTAACCCGGAAGATTGTTAATTCCCGCCCCTTTTTCTACACCAGTTATTTTTTAGAGTAATTCTCTTCAAATATTAAATAAGAAGGATAGTACTTTAAAAAAAGACTGGTGTGAAAAAATAGGTGGAAAAGGGTGGGACTAAGAATCTTCCGGATTAGGTTGGCAAATATGCTAAAGTGATAATTCAAACTGAGAAGGAATCAGTGATCTAAAAATGATTTATTTAAACGAAATTCAAGTATCTAAGATAGCGTAATAGCGTCGGTCATATGAAAGAATAAGATTTCTACTTCCCTTGCTCCTGTGTATTCCCGTTGCACACGGTTTGTGTCAACCAGTCACGGTTTGTGTCAACCACGGTTTGTGTCAATCAGCTTTCACCATACAGAAATTTTTAGTGTATTATAACAACAGATTTTTGTGATTAAATTGAATAGCGTTTGAAAGTTAGTGGGAAACTCAAATATCCATGTGTGTGATTGACATTACACTTACCAAGGACTTACCCTACCACTACTACTATACAGAAATCTTTATCATATTTTTATAGAAGTTTTTTGTGATTAAATAAATCAGTGATTACCATGTATTAGATGATAGTGGTAAATGCGAAAATATTCCTGTGTTTGGAACTATATTTCATACTTGCCAACCATCGCATTAATAAACGTAAAATTGTTATCACCTCTTGAAAATACACCCCCTTTTCCACAACACTTTATTTTTAGAATAATTCCATTCAAATGCTGTTACGATTAAATAAGAAGAAAATTACTCAAAAAAAAAAAAAAAAAAAAAAAAAAAAAAAAAAAAAACTAATGTAGGGACGGAATACGAGTGCACAACTCATACCACTATCAATGTAAGAAAATTTTCTACTTCTTAAATCAGGGATATTATAGGCACAGAAATTTCTTAAACAAATACCGGTATGAATTCTGCGCCCGTGTTCCATCCCTGCTAATGTGAAAAATAAAATGGCGGATACTAAAAATTTTCCGCTTCATAATGAGATGGTTGGCAGATATGATATTTATGTTAGAATTATTCCTAAATATTTTTATTTAAACAAGGATAATATTTAGAATAATGATTGTGCCGAGTTCTGTAATGCTATCCAACTTCGCTATAATTATTGGTAATGGCATACCTGCCAACATCCTAATTAATATTCCATAGTACTGTTAGTCCTGCCTTTTTTTAAACACCAGTAATTTTTTTTCGAGTAATTTTTCTTCCTTTTTAATCGTAATTACATTTGGAAAATAAAGCATCCAAAAATTACTGGTGTCAAAGAATGGGCGGGGTTAACAATTCTACAGAATATTAATTAGTATGCTGGCAGATATATAGTGGTCATAATTTCTGTATTGCATCTGTGTATTGCTCCTAAAATTTGCTGAAAGATGTACTTTATGTCGCTGTTGTAATTAAACAATGCGTTTTCCTTTTTCTTTTTGTATTTCTGCCTCTTCACGTCCATTTTGCCTATACATTTCCATACTCACAATGTTGGATTTTTTAAGCTCTCTTGGCTCTAGTAAATGTTGTTGTTGTGTCCAAGCAAGTGAAAGCTAAATGGAGTCAAAAGCGTTGAAAATGAAGGCCGCCAGGTCTGGAAAAAAGGCTATAAAGGATGTCCTGTGGTGGCTCGCCAAGCTGAAAAAAAGAGAGGCAATAATGGCCTGGCATTCATGATCTGGTGTTAATTGAGTTGTCATCTGGAGATATATTCATGCCTCTAAAATGTCCTGTACGGAGTCTTGCTGTAATAGATGACAGGTTTCTAGAGCATTTAAGATCTGGGATAGAAGGCTTTTTAAAAGGCTGATCAAAAATTCTACGTTTTGCAACCGCGTTCGCATCTTCGAAAGTGACGGTAAGAGATTGATCTAAGTCCCGAGCTACCTTAGTAAATGTTGCAGAGCTGCCGACCTAATCCGGTAAATTGTTAGTACCGCCCTTTTTTCTACACCACTTAATTTTTAGAGTAATTCTCTTTAAATTTATCTACGATGAATTAAGAAGAAAAATACTCTAAAAATTAAGTGTTATGGGAAAAGAGGCTGTATTAACAATTTGCCGGATTAAGTTGGCAGCTCTGATGTTGGCTTGAGTATGGTCTCTCAAAGTTTGTCTCTTGATTTTAGAATCTCGCTGTACATTAAACTGAATTTAAATAGTGTATTAAATTTGCGTAAACGGAATTTAAATATCAATATGATTAACTTTTTCTTTTGATTTGTGATGAAATCTCTAAAGTCATAATTTGCAGTTTAAAATTTCAAATGTTTTAATTAAATAAATTGGCATGTTGTAAATAAAAATTCTTTTACATAATAAGATAATGTATTGAAATGTCTCAATAATATTTTCCTATTTTCTTTTTTTCTTTCTGGGATTTATTCTAAAATAAATATTAAAAAAAAAAAAAAAAAAAAAAAAATGTATATTAATAATACTGTATCATAAAGACATAAAACACTTTAATAATTTATTAACATTCAATTAATTTGATAATTATTTTTATGAAAGCTATCTTACAACGAGTTTTTTTCTAACTTCAAAGTATTTCTGTATGATTTTTTCATAAATGTAATTGATGTTTCACTGCTGCTTTATAATATTGTAATTCATATTTAAAAGTAGTCATTAAAATACTCATTTATTAAGTATATTTTCTAAAAAGTAAGATGATGAAAAAAATTATTATATAAATTATAATTATTATTATAAAGTATATAATATAATTATGTACATTGACTATATTAATGCTTTAATGATGCACATGCTTACACGAATTATATACAAATAAAATAAGGATTAATTATCCCAATTTCATTCAATGATTATTTCTAATCAACGAACATTAATTTAAATTCATCCATTATTCAATAAATTAAAAGTTCAATATCAAAGTATTTTATTTTTAATCACAATTTATTTTAAAATATTACATTATCTTATAAAAAATATTTTAAAACATTTATAGAAATTTAAAGTTAATAGAAAATTAATTGCTCTTTAATTATACTTGATGTTTTATAAAGAAAGATTTATTTTTGATTCAGAGTATTGAAAAGATAAAGTTGTTAATTTGGTACTTATGTCAACATCAGTGTTGCCACATCTGAGAGATTTTTTATTCAATAATCACTAATAATTTTTAAATGTAACGTTTGCCCAATCACTTCAACGATTGAAAGTCTATTATGTATATCAAATATCACTTCTCAAAATTATTGGTGATTATAGAATAAAAAATCTGCCAGATCTGACAAAACTGGACAACTTCATTGAGAACTTCGATATGTTTTTTAAGAACTTTTTTTTTTTTTTTTTTTTTTTTTTTTTTTTTGTCATATTTTGTAATAAAACTTTTTCAGAATATTTTTTTTAATGCAATTATGTTTGTAGCAAATTTCTCTTTAAATATTTTCATCCGAAGAAGAAAATAGAAATATGTAGCTTTTTATTTACTGAATGCATATTTTGGGGTTAAAAAAAAAAAAAAAAAAAAATAAAATAAAATATATATATATATATATATATATATTCGTAGAAATATACTGTGTGCATAGCTATCAACCTCTTTAATTTTTAAATCAGATTTATCACTACTAATTTTATAAAAGTATCCGTTACATGCATTTTAGAAGATGGAAAAACGACAGTTGCCAACTTTTAAATTTATTTCGGTGAACTTTTAGCTCTGCCTTTATTTCGTACCAGTTTATACATAAAATAATTTTCTGCAATATGTAACTACGATGAGAAAAGAAAAAATAATTCTTAAAAAAAAAAAAAAAAAAAAAAGAGTGTTATGGAAATAAAGGCGAAAATAAAAGTGTTCCGGATTCATAGATGCCAAGATTTTAATTTATTTCGGGGCATTTTTAACCCTCTATTTGGCACCACTTTATTTTCAGAGCTGCCCACCTAATCTGGCAATTTGTTAGTACCGCCCCTTTTTTCCACACCACTTAAATTTTAGAGCAATACTCTTCAAATACAGTTACGATTATTTAAGAAAACAAACACTCTAAAAATTAAGTGGTGTAAAAAAAAGGGCGGTACTAGCAATTTACGGATTAGATTGGCAGCTCTGTATTTTTAGAATAATTTTCTCCAATATATAACTACGATAAAATAAGAAAAAATACTCTTTATAGAAAAGTAGTATGAAATTAAGACGGGGCTCAAAACACTCCGGAATAAATTAAAATGTTGGCATTTTGCAGAATAAATTATAAGGTTGGCAATTATGATAAACTGAAAAGAACTTTCGGTTTGAAGTCTCCCCTCAAAAAGGGAGACTTGGTTCTTCCTATGTATATGCACACGGGGAGGGGGTGTATCATAGGACCGGGTATCCAAACTTCTAAGCTGGTCAGGGTATGCATAACAAATGGAAATCACGCAGTCAAGCAGGCGAAGAACCTGATTAAAGAGATGACACATTGTAGCCACTGCTTTAAAAGTTATTTTTAGTTTATATTTGGTAAGTGTTCACTAAAGTAAGAAAATATTTATTATCATTATAATTATTCACGAAAAAGTACAGGAAATTACAGGACATTAGACCAATTAATATGTAATTTGTTTATCAATTTAAATCAAGAATAATTACATCAAGAAAAAAATCTGATGTGGGCACCACATGACTTCCTTATACACTTTTAGAAATATACATAATGTTAAAAAATATTGTCACTGGACCCGAAACAGTTGGCTAAAAATATTTAAAAAAAAATGCATGCATACGTAAAAAAATAAATAAATAAATAAATAAAATTGTGCCTTGAGGGGACTCATTTTAAAATCCTTGGGGGGGGGGGACTCATGTCAAAGTTGGGCCTTGGGGGGACTCATGTCAAAGTTGGGCCTTGGGGAGCCTTATTTCAAAGTTGCACCTTGGGGGGACTCATGTCAAAGTTATGCCTTGGGGGGGACTCATGTCAAAGTTGTACCTTGGGGGGGACTCATGTGCCTTGGGGGGACTCATGTGCCTTGGGGGGGGGACTCATGTCAAAGTTGCGCCTTGGGGGGACTCATGTCAAAGTTGTGCCTTGGGGGGGGGACTTCGGATCCGAAACAATTGGATAAAAGTGTTAAAAAATGCATTTTCACCGTGTTTCTGAACTATTCCGGAAGTTTCAAATCTCTAACTAGTCGGGAAGTTAGTTAAATAGATTTTCTGTTGAATCATATAAACGCTGCTAAAGGCAGCAGTGACACGAAGCAATTGGCTAAAAATATTTAAAAAATGCATTGTCACCGTGTTCTGAGCTTTTCTGGAAGTTTTAAATGTCTAGCTAGTCGGGAAGTTAGTTAAAAATCGATTGCAAGATTTGTACTGGTAACGCTGCCGAAGGCAGCAGGTATCGGAAACAGTTGGCCAAAAATATTAAAAAAACGCATTGTAAACGTGTTCTGAGCTTTTCTGAAAGTTTCAAATGTCTAGCTAGTCGGGAAGTCAGTTAAATTGCAAGATTTGTCCAAACCGTTTTTGAGTTATTACCGTTTTTTGATACATTATGGCCAAAACCAATGTATTTTTGGTCATTATGAACCTAATTTTCCTAAATATCTCCAAAATGGAAAATCATACAAAGTCCAAAAAGGGAGGTGCAGAACTATATGTTATAACAAACCTATGTACCAATTCGCAACTTTCTACGTTCAACCGTTTTTGAGTTATTACCGTTTTTTGATACATTATGGCCAAAACCTATGTATTTTTGTCATTATGAACCTAATTTTCCTAAATATCTCCAAAACGGAAAATCATACAAAGTCCAAAACGGGAGGTGCACAACTAGATGTTATAACAAACCTATGTACCAATTCGCAACTTTCTACGTCCAACCGTTTTTGAGTTATGCGACATACACACACACACACACACAGACACACACACACACATACAGACGTCACGAAAAATCGTGTAAAATCGCTTATATCTCTAAAACGAGAGCTCGTGTTCAGACGACACTTGCAGGTGTACAACTATACATCATGACAGTCACACGTATAAATTGGCAACATTCAGCGATCATTCGTTTTCGAGCAATGTGAAATACAAAATCCATTTCGCAAATCGGGATTACTATACTTCCTTATACTTTGTATAAGGAAGTAAAAAAATACATATATACATCAACCGTCATAAATGTCGAATTAATAGTTCAAAATGTTTTCTACGGATTTTGATAAGAGAGCCACATTCCGAGATAGGATTAGACTATTGTTAAAAATCCCGGATTGGTCTTTCACGTTTGAAACAGCTACTATGATGCGTGACCATACTTGCCAACATTCTAATTAATATTCCATAGTGTTGTTACTCCCGCCTTTTTTTTCACACCAATAAATTTTTAGAGAAGTATTCTCCAAATTCAATTTCAATTAAATAAGAAAAAAAAAAAAATACTCTAAAAAGATATTGGTGAAAAAAAGAAGTCGGGATTAACAATACTACGGAATATTAATTAGTATGTTGGCAAAAATGTGCGTGGCACGAGGTCCTCTATTGTATCATTAGAGATACAAACTTTAATAATTTATTCCGAAACATTGTAATAAATAAGATTAACCCGTTAGTAGTCGCTAGTTGGTCGATTTCCCGCCCATCCTTCAGTGTTGCCAGATTTTTTTATTCAACTGCCGCCAAAAGTTTTTAGAAGAGGCATTTGCTATATATAAAACGCGAATAAAATCCAAGAAATGTCGATCACATCACTTCTTAAAATTATTGGTGACAGTCAAATAAAAAATGCGCAACCTGTAATAGGTGGCGATATCTATAGCGACTACTAACGGGTTAATTAATGTTAATAAATAAGATTATACGCGCGCAAATTATATTACACGAAACTTTTCGGCTTTTAAGGCTCATGCCTACCCATTTTCCCTTGAATGAATATACGGGCGTAATTATTTCGGTTCGAAACAGTTGTTATGTATTTTATAAGCTTCTTACTTTTCGTCTTTTAAGACCATCTTTTCAGTGCATTTTCATAGCTGCCAATATTTTAATTTATTCCGGAGTACTTTTAGCTCCGAATTTATTTCGTACCACTTTTTTTTTTTAAAGTAATTTTGTCTTATTTTATCAAAGTTATATATTGGAGGAAATTTTTCTATAAATAAAGTAGTGCGAAATAAAGGCGGGGTTAAAAGTACTCCGGAATAAATTAAAATTACCTTTCCATAAGTGAACGGACACTTATTTCGATTTTAGGAGTTTCGTCAAATATCTCAAAAAGTACCGGATGAATCATCTTGAAACTTCAAGAGTGTAAATAACATATTATACTTCGTATATTTTAGTGAAAATTATGCCCGAAAGCAAAAGGGGGATAGGTAAAAAATTAATAAAATTGAAAATGTTTGGGATCACTCTGCACAAAGTAATGCTTGAAATGTGGTCTGGCTATAGCATGTAATAAAGAGGTTCCTACCTGTTATCTGTATATTTTTTTATGAGGTTACCACATATATTCATAGAGATATAACGGTTTCTTTAAAAAATTGCAAAAAAAAAAAAAAGTCACTTTTTTATCTATAACACACAAGGTTACACAACTCAGTGAAAAATATTTTCCAGAAACTTAACATGCAAAATTAGACACTACTTCATTCGACGTTAAAAAGTATCTTTTTTTTTTTTTTTTCCCAATTATTTAAAGAAATTCTTTCATTTCCATGAATATATTTGGCAGCCTCATAAAAATTTATACAGATAATAAGAAGGAACCTCATAATCTCATGCCACAGCCGATCACATTTCAAACATTACTTTTTACAAAATGATTCCAAACATTTTCATTTTTATTTAATTTTTAACTGTTCTATCCTTTACTTTCGAGGAAAAACTTTCACAGAAAAATATGAAGTAAAACACATTCTTTACACTCCTGAAGTTTGAAGATGATTTGTCTTGTACTTTTTGAGATATTTGAAAAAACGTCTGAAATCGAAAGTGTCCGGTCATTTATGGAAAGGTAATGTATTTCTGCTAAAAATATTCAATATTTATTTAGAAATATTCCTTAGAATGTAACAATAAATTGAAGTGTTTTTTTTTTTTTTTTTTTTTTTAAGTGAAATGAGACATAGTTCTGTAAAAAGGAGCCTAGTACAGATCTGCCAACCTAATCCGGCAATCTGTTTGTACCGCCCCTTTTTCTACACCACTTAATTTTTAGAGAATTTGTTTTCTTAATTCATCGTAAATAAATTTGAAGAGAATTACTCTAAATATTAAGTGGTGTAGAAAAAAGGACGGTACTAACAATTTGCCGGATTAAGGTGGCAGCTCTGCTAGTATAATAATATGCTGCTAAGAAAAATAAACCTAATAATTGTCGATTTTGATGTTTTTTTAATGGTGTTTTAAAAATAAATTAATTATATTGATACACACACACACAAAAGAAAAGAAGAAGGAGAGAGATTGTCATAGAAATATATAAATTTTCTTTTTTCATCATTTCAAGTGATGAAAAAACAATTCTTTCTTGAGTTGGTAAGGAATATTAAATTCTTCACATAATCCAACACTCTAATACTGTATCTGAATATATAATTAAAAATAAATAAATAAATAAATAAAAACAGTGAATAAATTGTTAACAACTTCTTCACATTTTTAATACCGCCCCGCCTCCTTTTTTTTCGAAGAAGAATAAATAAATAAATAAATAAATAAATAAATAAAGTTTTGCTTTTATTTAAGATGAAAATTCTTCAGTTAAATACAACGCAGAAAATTGTTTTTTTAAGTAGTGGTATTAAAATCGCGGAGAAGTTGGCAATTACCTGAGTAGATATTTTTATATCTGATGGTAGAATTCATTTTAATAGTTTTAAAGATGGATAATAGAACAAAGAAATTTATAAAGTAAGTAGAAATTATTATCTTATTAAGTAAATAGAGTATAAAAAAAATCTTATAAATATATATATATATATATACGTATAAATAAATAATTGTAGTTATGATATGAAGTAATTAGTGGTTAGCTTTCTCAGATGAAACAAAAGTGCATTTACACCAGATGAGAAATGAATATTTGCTTATATTTATGTTAATTTAAACATTTATTGCTTTATTCAAATGTATTTCAAGCTAATTTTAATATATTTTTTTTCATCTCTCACGCGTTTGGTCCCGCCAGCGGCCGAGTGAATCTGTGTTCAAAGCGGGTAGTCGTGAGGTCGCTCTCGTCGGCTCTGTTTTTCGTGGTTTTCTGCGAAATTTGAGTAAATACGGACTAGGACTCCTTAGAAAGACCTCCACGTATAGCCCTCTCCCGTAGGGCTAGGACTCATGTACAGTCAATCGGCCTTACTCGCAAAACACCAAATTCTAACGCGTTTGACGCTTAACTGTTATATATTTTTTCAAAGACACGCCCATTGGATCAAAATTTTTGTTTAATAATAATAATAATAATAATAATAATAATAAAAGATTGAAAATAAATGCATAGCTGCCACCGTCCTAGTTAATATTCCGTAGTATTGTTAGTATCCGCCTTTTTTTCACACCAGCCTACTTCTAGAGTATTTTTCTTCTTATTTAATTCTAAATGTATTTATTTGGAGAGAATTACTCTAAAAATTTAGTGGTATGGAAAAAAGGGCGGGTACTAACAGCACTAAGGAATATTAATTAGGATTGTGGCAGCTACGTAAATGTATGGATAATATGTATATTTATCCTGTATGTATTTCCAAATACGTTATATATAGTTTGGCATTGACTGGTAATTTCCTGTAAGGTAATATGTTAAGGGGAAAATACACGGTTGCGTGGTCGCAGCATGCCGGAACTGTACTCGGCAACACTGGTAAGAGATTAAATTATAATTAGAAAGTTTATTTACTTCATAATTTTCAAATTCAACGTTATTTCTTAATGGATTGTATATAACAGAAATTTTAGTTAACAGACGAAATTGCATCTGTACTAAGCAATTATTAAACATTTTGGCCTAAAAATTATTAAACATAGTAAAAAATAAGTAAAATTATTATACAATATGTGACCTGACCTACGGTTTGCAAGCAGAAAAATATTATATTCAAGAGTAGCACTCTCCACCCATATTTTAGGGCTTTTTCAGAATGAGAAATTCTCGCAATTCATGCTACCACTATTTTAATACAATATACAGTCTATCCGCTTTAAATCGCCACACAGTATTACAAAAATACTATAAATATTTCTGTATAAAAATAGTGGTAACAAAAAAAAAAAAAAAAAAAAAAAAAAAAAAAGTGGAAATTTCTTATTTCTGAAAGTTTTCTAAAAAGAGGCGGAGAGGGCAATCCCTGGACATATTTCTGGTTGACATTGAGTCACAAGAAATGGCTTATTAATTTATCTAAAAAATAAATATAATAATGCTGTTTTATTATTATTATTATTATTATTATTATTATTATTTTTTTTTTTTTGCTGTTGGTGTTATCAATGTCTTAGTTACATATTTCAGAACAGCCTACACTTACATTATTACAGGGAGGGAATATTGGATCAGAACTCGTACTGGTATTCGTTTTAAAAACTTCTATACCTAAAAAATCATTGGTTTATATAGTTTATTTTATAGTTCCTCCTAAGGAAGAAAATGTTGTTTCATTAACACTTTCGCGATCGCTGATGTAGATTCATGTCATTTCGAAATTTGTATCTCCAACAGTTGGCGTTCCTTTTGCAATTCTTATATTGCTATGTTTCTTAACCCTCCTTTAGGTGCGCGGTCTATGATCGTAGACCAGGTTTGTTTTAAGTAACATAATTCTTAATTGATGACACGCTCACGCACTTCCTTCTCATTAGCTGTTTATGAAGTTTATTTAAATTACTTTATTACCTTTTTAAAATACTTAAAAGAAAAGAATAAACCAGTTTTTAATCAAGATTTTTTTTTTTTTTTCTTTTTTTTTTTTTTTTTTTGTATTTTAAACAGCAAATAAATTTGGTCTACGAGTGTAGACCGCGCGCCTAAACACGTCAGTAAAAGCAGCGCGCCTAACGGAGGATTAAGAATAATCAATATATTCATGTTTGTACAATAAAAATAATATGAATATAAATACTTTCATTAAAAATAATATAATTTTTATTTACATTCATATGTAGCATAAACATGGGTAGAGAAAAGCTTGTTCTGAAATGAGGTAACGTGAAATAATAACGCCCACAAGCGGAACATACTATCAAAAAGACAAAAACATGCAGTCACGAAAGCATAACTGCCAATATTTTAATTTATTCCGGAGTACTTTTAGCCCCGCCTTTATTTCGCACCACTTTATTTATAGGAAAAAATTCTCCAATGTATAACTTCGATAAAATAAGACAAAATTACTTTAAAAAAATAAGTGGTGCGAAGTAAAGGCGGGGCTAAAAATACTCCGGAATAAATTAAAATATTGGCAGCTATGCGAAAGTATTAACCCTTAACGCTCGGCATATTTTCCTATTTTGAACATTAAGACACGCCTTTTGGCGTTCCTTTAAAACGTCACACGTATAGTTTCCAACTTACTACCTTTTGGCTACCGAAAAATTGTAATAATTTGTTTTATTTTACTTCATCATTATACAGTAGAACCGCGATTATCCGAAGTAATTGGGACCGAACCTACTTCGGATAATCGAAATTTTCGGATAATCGAGAATTCATCAATAATTATCTCAGGGGTCGTACTCTCCGCCCTTTTTTCAGGACACTCTCAAATATGACAAATTTCTTCCTCTATTCCTACCATTATTATTTTACGATGATCTCTATCCAGATTAATCTGGAGACATTTCTATAAAAAGTACCATAAAAATGTCTGCATGAAATTACTGGTAGCAAAATAGGAGAAAATTTCTTATTCTTAAGTGTGTCCTGAAAAAGGGGCGGAGAATACGACCCCTGTTATCTAGTTTATTATGTAGTATCGTCATTGAACTGTTATTATGACTATTTTAACTGTTAAATAAATGAAAATAAATTTATTTCTGAATCAAAAACTCACAATGGTTTAAATGGAAGCTTGATCTGGTAAAAATTGGCCATCCTTTGCCGTGCAGCTGTATCCCGAAATTTTCTTAAAAGCATGAGTTCAGAGAAATCATAAGTGACACAAAGTGACAAAAATTTTGAAATTCTGCTGCAATGAAAATTTCTCTGTTCTTGAGATGACAAAAGAGGTTAGGTTCTTTGCACTTGCTTACAATCAGAGGGCGCAATAACATTCGATTGTTCTGGGACTTGGCAGAATGACCTTCCACATTTCTAAATGGGGTTTGTTTTTGTTTAGAACAGGGACGTTTGAAAGTGGGGAAGAGTACACTCATACCGAGAATTGATCTTGCGAGAAGGAATTCTAAAAAAGGAAATTCCAAAATATTTATCTGCCTTCGTAGTTTGGAAAGGACGGCTTGCATACAAAAGGAATGTGGGGGAAAAAAAACTTTTAAAATGTATGTTTGTTAAGAGAAAACTTTGGATGATAGTAGCAAGTGAAAAAAAAAAAAGTGAAGAAGAAACCGACTTCGGTTAACGGAGAGGAGTTTCAGTTAATCGAGGTTCGGATAAACGAGGTTCTTCTGTTTTTAGCAAATCATTCTGTTAAAATTTTCCGGTAGCCGAAAGGTAGCCTATAGTTACACCTTTTAGAAAAATAACATTTCATTTGCAGAGGAACACCTTAAGGCGTGGCTCGATATTTTAATGTGCCCTCAGAAGGGACATAAGAGCGATAAGGGTTAATAGTGGTAGGAGTTCTGCGTCAATGTCCTATTCCTGTAATTGTAATCAATTATTGCACTAATTTTCTTAGATTTTACTTTTCTGTTTTTTTTTCTTCTTTTTTTAATTTTTTTGTTATGACATAGAATTTTAATAAATTGTGCCAAATAAATCAAATCGAATTTTGATTATTCTACATCTTATTGTTAGAGTCTGAAAAAAAAGGCACCCAAATTGGTGCTGGGTTGAATGGAGTACTTTGCTGTTAAATCATACAAGAAATGACAAGAATTTTTTTTTTTTTTTTTACAACTTTTTATTGTCTACAACTGACATGTAAATTTCAGTTTTCATTGCTTTATTTACATAACTCGAATGCATTCCGCGAACATGCCCATAATGATAAGGATTTCTAAACAAAAGACGTAAAAACTAAAAGTGATTTTTTGAACTTTTAAAGTCTATTAACGAATGTTTAAACCTCAATCTGAGGTTGTGATATGAAAAATTTTACCAAAATGTTAAAAGGAAGAAATATATATGATATTTTTTTTTTCATTTTTTCTGCTTCTTTTCGACTGACTCATTTCAGCTCCTTAAATTCACTGTAAGTTCTGAAACATTTCTTCAGGATTTATCATTCCATCGCCTGAAAAAAAAAAAAAAAAAAAGAAAGAATTCTATTATTACTGTACTTTAGGAAATAAATAAATGCATGTTAAAAGCTATTATTACCGTAAAATCACAGTAAAAAGCCATTAATAATAATTGAAAAAGAGACTCATAAAATCCTTTATAAGTTAAAAGATTAAAATCAGAAGCCTTTTTGCCAATAAACCTCACTAGGAGTTTTCCATTAACTTGAGAAACGCTTCATGATTTTATCTTTAAACATGTAAGCTTTTTTTATGATTTATGTGTATTAAAGTGTATTTTTCAATTTTTATTGGTTTAACAAGCGTATTTTATATCATTTCTGTTAAGAAGTTAATTTATTATAAAGAACAAACAACTAATTAATTAAAATATCTCTATTATACGCAAAAACATGGGTCATACTTCCCGCTCTTTTTTCAGAACACAATTACACATGAGAAATTTCCGTTTTTTTTTTCTACCACTTTTTTCATACAGAAATCTTTATCGCACTTTGTGTCGAGATTATGTAGGAGGAATATTATTGTATAAAAAGAGTGGTAGCAGAAAAGGCGGAAAAAAATCTCTTTCCTGAAAGAGTTTTGAAAAAAAGGGCGGGAAGTACGATCCAATGCAAAAAAGAATAACAGAAAAAGTGGAGACTGATTTTGTAAAATATTACTTATCGTTGCTCTCATAACAAACTCGTGTAATTCAAAATTACTTTTTCAGGTGAAAGAAAACAAAAAATACGCTTGGGGAAAAAGTATACCGTTATACAAAACATAAATCCTAAGCAACCAATAGGAATTGAGTTACCCCACTTTGACAAAAATTAGATACCTTGACTTTTCAAAAAACGGCTTAACTAAAAATTGCGATTTTTTGTGTTATGCCCAGTGTTGTCTTTTTTATTTAGTGACTAATAATTTCAAGAAGTGATATTTGATGTATATAATAAATAACTCGTGTTTTACCTATATCAAATATCATTTCTCAAAATTATTGGTGGCTATAGAATAAAAAAGTCTCAATGTCTGTCAATACTGGTTACGCCTTGTTTCTAGAGATCCCAATATTTTAATTTATTCTGGGTTATTTTTAGCCCCTCCCCTATTTCGCACCACTTTATTTTTAGAATAATTTTCTCCAATATATAACTACGATAAAATAATAAAAAAATTACTCTTAAAAGAAAAGTGGTATAAATTAAAGGCGGGGATAAAAAAAGCTTTGGAATAAATTAAAATGTTGGTAATTATGGTGTTTGTCATGAGAGCCATGTTATGTAGTTAGTTATTAAGAATCAGTAAAACTTTATTAGCAGTGTGTTTAGCTATTAGGAATTAGTAAACTTTAAAAGGTTTATGTGGTTAGGTATTAGACATCAGTAAAACATTACTAACTATGTGTAGTTATGTGGTCAGTAAAATCTTGTTTTTTTATTTATTTATTTATTTATTTATTTTTTTTTTTTTTTTGGGGGGGGGGAGTTAGGAATCGTATTTTAGCACTTATTTCTCCTTGGTACGCACATTGACAATCTAAATAATATAATTATATGCAAATCACTCTGTCTTCCAAAGTTTGCATCAAAATTTAATTAAAAAATTTATAGTTCTCACCCTGAACACACGTATGGTTATTCATTCACCTGTAGTTATTTATTCGTAGTAGCTTATCAAAAAGGTCGTAAAGTACGAAGATTTTTCATTTGATTGCAGAAGTTTATAATACAAATCTATCAACTCATTATCTGTTACTTATTTCTTCGTATATTCCACAACTTAGCACATTTAAAAAATTATTCTATAACATTATATATACATACTATATATATATATATATATATATATATAAGAACTTCTTTACGCCCTTTTACCTATGGCTATTAAATAAATCAGCAATTTTAAAATTAAAATTAAATAAAAATATTTTTTAATAATTCTTAATTATTTATAAAGCTATTAATTAATTAATTAATTTATTTATTGGACATGTTATAATACCAACTATTTTAAAAAATAATTCTCGTATATACAGGATGTCTCAGTTCAGTACCGCTTTTCAAAACTCCTAGGTAGGATAGAGTGCATTCTGACGATACAGAATTATACAGCAATATAGGGCCAGAAACGCTTTCCTGTATGTGGTGGTGCATACAGAAACATGAGGGGAAAACTCCACGTAAATGGATAATTTTCAACTTTTAATAATAAATATAAAAAAGAAAAAGAAAGTTTGTTAATGATAGCGTTTTTTAACCTACTTAAATCCCATACATCTACAACGCATAAATTCCGAATGCGCCTGAAGTCTATTTACGAAACTTCGAACATTTTCTTTGACGCCTGTTCGCTTTGTTAATGCACATTTATTATTAATGAATATTTACATGCATGGCATCTTTTTATTTCTGATATTTATGTATGCATTAACGCATCAAAAAAGCAATTCCGACCCTACATTGCTATATGATTCCGAGTCGTCGTATGATGTGCCCATACCCTTCCTAAAAGTTCTGAAATGAGGTATTACGATACACTATATAAAAGTTATTGACAAAAAAAAAAAAAAAAAAAAGAAAAAAGAAAGAAAGAAAGAATAAGAAAAAGTAAACCATTTTGCTTTTTAAAAGGTTTGAGAGAAAATCACCATCCATAAATGTATAATAATTAAAACCTTTAAAAGCAATAAGGAAATTTTTTGTCATTGTTCACGCAAACTTTTTTCTCTTTTAACACGTTGAGCGCCATGTCAGCCATTCTAGATTCTAGACATTTTGTCATACATCTCTAAAAGTACTGAAAGAATTATCTTGAAACTTTAGGAGTGTGCAGAACATGTTATACTTCAAACATTTCAATGAAAGTTTTACCCCAAAAGATAAAAGCAGTACCAATAAAAAATTAACACGTTGAGAGCCATGTCAGCCTTCGGTTACTGACAGTGTCAAATATGATGTAAAGCCGCGTCAACCATCGGTGTTTGACAGTGTAAAATAGGATGTAAAACTAAAAATATTACATTGTTTTAAATAATTATTGAAAATTTATGAAAACTTTGCTTAATTTTTCTTTATTACAGGAGGAATCATTATGGAATTTTAATGGAACATAAAAATCAACCAGGAACATACAAATCAGCTTACCATTTTGATCCAAAACTTTTTCTACTAGCAATTTTGCTAAAGCGGGACTTCTTGCAACTTGGTCAGCCAGCCAGTTAGATGCAATTGGTCTGTAATGAAAACAAAATCTGCATTTATTTCATTATATCTAAGTATTTTTACGCGAGCAATTATTACACATTAAGAAAAAAAAAAAAAAAAACAGGTTTCATAATGATTTTGAAATTTTACACATGTTTTGTTATGTATGAAAGTTTTGATGCTACAATACAATCTAAAAGTGATGATTCTAGAATAGTGGTGGCAATATAATAAAACGCATGTAAAAGTTTAGAAATGCTGTGAGCCTTGGAAAATATTTTTCTTTCACCAAGATTATTAGATCTGCCAACTTTGCGGAGCTCACCATTGGCCGAGCGGTTCTGCGTTCAAAGCTGGTAGATGGGAAGTGTCGGATTCGATCCCAGGTCACGCTCATCGACCTAGCCGTTCAGAGTTTTCCGTGGTTTTCTCTGAAACTCGCGTACATACGGGGTATGACTCCTTAGAAAACCCCCGTGGAGGACATTCCACCCATAGGCCTAGGACCCCAGCGTAGTAAACCAGCCTTAAAACCTACAACCAAACAACCAACCTGACAACACTAATAATTTATCCCGTGTCGTTGTTAGCACTAACCTTTTTTTTTCTTCTTCATACCATTTTTGCAGATAAATTTTTATGTATATGCACTGAGGAATTAAAAAAAAAAAAGCCGGATTTTTGACATTTGGATGGCCTTTTTTTTTCTTTCCAGAAATCTCTAATTTTACAATTTAAAAAGTAAGTTTTATTAGATCGTCCCCCACATAGTGCTTAGGATTGAACAAGTTTTCAAAACAAGAAAAAAGTAGTTAGACAAAGTTGTAATTTTGAAAAAATATTTCTGAAATGTCAAAGATGAAGCAATTACCGAAAAATTATTAATTTTAGAATGAAAAGCAAAAGAAAAAAAAATTTGAATGCACGATATTGCAAAATAATAATAATAATAATAATATATATATATATATATATATATATAATATATAATAAATAAATAAAATAAAAATTAAATACTCATTGGGGAGACGGTTTATAGCAAGATGTAAAGTTTCTGGGAATTTAAATAGAAAACTAGGCTTTAGGCGGCTGCACAGTCGAACGAGATGACTGTAAGTTAAAAAGATTTGCTTCAAAATTCAATTTGTAATCTGTTCAGAAGAACAGGTTACAAATGTCACAAGAGATTTAGAAATACGAGTATCTAACAAAGAAATTTATTCAAAAACAGTGCAGCTAGGATTATAGAAAGCTGGTTTAACGACCGGAAGATCTGAAAAAAGGCCATTATTAACGAAAATAATTAAAAAAAAAAAAAAGACTTTAGTGGATCAAATAATTAAAACAGTGATCATGTAATAATTCGACTCCAGTTATTTTCTCTGATGAGTCGGAGTTCAACTTATTTCAAGCTGGCAGAAACAAGCTAGTTAATGAACGAAAATGTGAACAATTTAACAAAAATTACTCTTCTAAAACAATGAAACATTCTCCGCACATTATCTTATGATAGTGCATAACTTTTCAAGAACTCAGGCGAATTTCAGTGTTCAAGGAATCAATTAACTTATATATATATATATATATATATATATATATGTGCGTACCTACCCAATTATTTTTGAGATATCTCAGAAATTTCCACAACCGATTTTTCAAGATGATAGTGCATATTGCCACAAGGCGTCTGTGGTAAAATTATTTGATTTTTATTGTTAAACTTAAGTATCCATGCTCGTGTGAGCACATATTAATCCCTAAGTAATTAATAGTTCATTCATTTAATGTTAAATTTTATAAACAATATTTTGGAATTTTTTCTTTACCATGGCTTAGAAACAATCCCAATCTCATTCCAATCGAATATGTTTGGTCTAAAATGAGGAAAGGAAAATCGAAAATTTTGACCATACTACAACTTTGTACGAACTAGAAAAATCAATTACAATATTTGGCACAGTGAAAGCTTTGAACATTATGTTAAAAAAACCTGTAGAATATGCATTGCATACTGGTAATAATAATGGGTAATATTTGACATATTTATGATTTTTTTAAAATTTAATACTATCTGCCACCATAGATATAGTAATAAGACATAGATTGTGAATGAAAAACTCCAGACACAGTTTCAAATTCATTTTTCAATACTTTCTAATGGCTGATTTTGAAACTTTTTCCTTGATAACACGGAGATGATAGATCTGTATATATTTCTCTTCCTATGTCTACCACTAAGCTTCAAACGCAACGGTATCCGAATCATGTCAGACACTAACCGTCTATTATGTGTATCAAATATTACCCATTAAAAATTATTGGTGAATGTTGAATAAAAATATCCCTAAATTTGGCAACACTGACTTTGCCACAGTGTTGGGCATAATTGATTAAAAAGTAATTGAATTACAAGTGAATTACAATTTAATTACAATTATAATTATTTTACTGTCAATCGATTAACACGTAGTTGATTAAAAATAAATTGAATAAGTAATTCAATTTATTTGTAATCAATTACTTGTTAATCGATTGACAGTAAAATAATTATAATTGTAATTTAATTGAAATTCAATTACTTTTTAATCAATTATGCCCAACACTACTTAGCCATTACCATAGTTGCCAACATTTCAATTTTTTTCTGAGCATTTTTAGCCCACCTTTAATAAAATTTTTCTGGTAGAAAAAAAAAAAAAGTAAAGGTTTGCAACTATTTATTTACCATGTAGTTCTCGAATAAAAATAAATAAATAAATAAAAAACTTAGGCTACACAATTTTACCTGGTGAAGTCATTGTGTCCACTGAGTTCATCCATGACTTCGGATGGCTGCATTCTTTTACCAAATCCTCTGGCAGTGGAGAGAGCTGCGTTTCGGAAACCTCTTTTTTGCCGTGGTGCGCCCTGACATAAGCAGACAGCAGCGACCAGGAAAAAGCAAAAGACTAATAGTCGGTTCATTTCTGTGTGGTTTGAATGCAAATCTGAAAAGAATGAAAGGGAAACGGTTTTAATTATAATTATTTTTTAAAATACATTTCAATTAGGGGAATTCTTAAATATACTTTATTGCTCAAGGACATATTAATATTTGGCTATTTGTTCTGGAATTCCAACAAAATCGACTTCATTTAGACAGATAATGTTTTGTGGGCCAGATTTTTATTTTAGCCGACTATCTTAGATAATGAATGACATTTTTTTTTTTTTTTTTAATAAAAATGTTCTAATCATCAAGTTTGCGCTTAATTTGCATGTTTCATGGTCTCCAGAGTCCAAAAAAATGTTATTTTGAAAATTGGTCTGTGCATGTGTGTAGACCTGGTAACTATGCTAGTTTATCCGTAATGGTATTAGGCCCCGTCTTTTTTTCACAGCAGAATACTTGTAGAGTAATATTCAGTAATATATTCTCATGATGAAATAAGAAGCCTATTGCTTTACGACTATTCTGGTGTGAAAAAAGGGTGGGCTTAATACCATTACGTATAAACTAGCATAGTTAGCAGCTCTACATGTGTGTATGGGGAATCTGTTGATTTTCATATCTACAAGACGGAAAAAGATAGAAAAACGAAACTTCCTAATTAAGACAGGTCTGATGCACAAATTCACTTGCCAGTTTTTGGTGAAAATTGGAGGTGGGACTAAAAAATTGGCACCACAAAAGTAACTCTTACGATTTTCTTCAAACTTGCTACATAAAACCGTTTTTACACTTCAAAAATTTTAACACATTTTGCCGGTCAGTGACCGTCTAAATTTTTACAGTCACTGGCTGTAAAAATAAAATTATACCCGTAAAGCTGTCATGATTGTTTTCTCAAAGAAGGAAAGTGACCCTTAATAAACGGTATATATTCTGAATTGTACAGTATTTTGTTACAAATACGGACATTGGACATTTTTCTTAAAGAAGCAAGTTGGCCGTATAAGTTGGCGGTGAACTCTCCTAATTTTACTGAAATTTCTTAGAGTGTAGATGCCATTTCGAAAGTATTACTTGCTTACGACAGGAAATTCAATAGGCGTCTTGATTATTTGACTAATTTTAGATTTCAGAAATAGCTGTAAAAAATCGCAGCACAACAGCGCCATCTGTCAAGCGATTTATACAAAAGTTAATACACGCCAATTACTGTTAAGCTGCAACCAGAGCCTGATTAAGGGGAAGCACACATTATTTATACTTACACCGTTATTTTTTAACAAATACTTTCCTCCTATAATAAACAGAAAATTCTCATTAAAAATTATTTTTAAAGAATTCTGGTGTCTAATAACGGTGAGTAAATTGGATTGTTTTACACCGTTCATTTTTTTATAAAAAATATTTCCTCGTCAAAGCGTGGAATTTCTATGACATGAAGTAAAAAATAATTGTAAAAATATTCCGGTGAAAGCGGAGATAATGTGTGCTTCCCCCTTAATCAGGCTCTGGCTGCAACTAAATATAAGCTTTGGTGAAATTATGTGCATTAGTACTTCAGAGTGTACTTATACAGAATTTCGGTTATACACAAAGACGCATTGACAGACATTTTGTAAAAATGGTTAAATCGTGTTCTGGATCTCTGAAAACGTGTAAATCGATCGAAAGTCGGAAGTCGAATTTTTTTACATTCTGATGCTTCTTTCTACTGAATATAGAAGATAGTAAAAGTGAAGGCTTATGCCATCTTATTTATGATTGATATGATATATCAATCATATTCTTATAAATAGATTGGACGTATAGAATTTACTGAAGCTGCTGCTTTAAAATCTGATATTTTGATTATATAAAACTGCTGACACTAGAAACAAAACTCACAGGTTTATATAAATACTTTCTCCGTGTGTTTTATTTCTTCATATATTTTTCAAAAGTTTTATCGTTATCTGATATACTCAGTTTTAGTGTTATTAGTATAAATACGAGTATTATTTAGAGATTTGAGAAAAATATTCTTTATTTGTTACATGCAAACTAATAATGATTTTTTGATAATATATTAGTGTTTAAATTATGTTTCTATGAGACCTAAAATAAGTTAAATATTTCATTAATCTTTATTTAATTGTTGCATATGTAGGTAAATAGTACGGTTGAATAAAACTACAAATGGGGACTACAATTGCATAAACAGTATATTGATTTTTTTTTAAATGCACATTAATTATAGCAGATATTGATTTTTATAGAGATTTTTAAATGATTTTCAAAATTTATAAATGAAGCAAGCTTAAAAAAATCAGATTTTGTCTTCTTGATTTCCCATTTCTTTAATTGAATTTAATGTAGGAGATTGAAATAACACTAAAAACTGTAGGACGTTTATAAAGACCCTTTCTTGCTAAATTGCCTTTCTCCCTCTACCCCACCTCTTTTAACAAATGTTTCAACTTTTTATTCCATCTATAAAACAAAACTCTAGTTATAAATTTTATGCATATTTATCTATTAAACGTTTTAATAGATGTTCCGAACCTTTTTTTGTTTTCGTCTTTAAAACAAAATCAATATATATATTTTTTTAATTTCATTTTTAAACCCTAAGAAATAATAATAATAATAAAAAAAAACGTAAACTGTAATTCATTTAAAAAACTAATTAAAATAGATTGTTTTATATGCCTTAACTTTTTTAATTCAAAAAGTTTATCAATATGATTTATCTTCTCTGACCCCCTTTTTAACAAACATTTTAACAGATGTTTAGCGCTTTTTTTCGTCTATAAAAGAAAACCCTAATTTTTAATTTTACGCATATTTATATAAGGTTTTAACAGGTATTTCGATTTTTTTTTTTTTTTTTTTTTTTTTTTTTCATTTATAAAACAAAATCTTAGTTTTTAATTTTATGCATAAATTTTTTTATATGCCTTATTTTTATTTATTTATTTTATTTTTTTAGTTTAGAAGATTAATGAATGTATTTTATCTTGTTTTTCTCTCTCCCCCTCCACTCCGCCTTTTTTCATTATTAATATTTCAGAAAGTGAAGGATTTTAAAGTGACAAATTATTTAGTTGTTTTGATTGAATAATAATATTAATAATATTAAATTCCTTGGGTATTCATGTAATGCTTGCATATTATGTTGTAATTGATTCTGTTGAGGAAATTAGGACGGGTTTTGAAACGTCTAGATTTTAATTATTTTTACATGTATATTTTGTTTTTTAAATGTATTTTAACTTAAGTTTTGTCTCGTAAATAAAATAGTTTTTGTTTTTAATAAATGTAATTGAGACGGTTTGATGTTTGTGTACGTTAAAAATAAATTTAGAGATGACTTATATAACAAATGTTTTAAAAGACGATCCGAACTTTTTTTTTCATCTATAAAAGAAAATCAAAATCTAATATATTTACTTCACCATTAAACTTTAAGAAATTAAAAATGTAAACAATAATTCAATTAAATGATTAATTACAATAAATTGATTTATATGCTTTAACTATTTTTTTTTTAAGTTTAGAAGATTAATGAATGTACTTTATCTTATTTCTGTCTTCTCCAGTACCCCCCCCCCCCCCTCCCGACTTTTTTCATTATTATTATTACTATTATTATTATTTCAGAAAATAACGGATTTTGAAGTGAAAAATTATTTAGTACTTTTGATTGAAATAATAATAATAACAATAGTTTTAGAGTTTTTTTTTTTTTTTTTTTTTTTTTTAAGAGGGATGGAGAAGTGTGTGTATGTGTGTGTGTGTGTGGGGGGGGGGGGAGTAAGAGGAAAGAAGGAAAAGGAAAAAAAAAAAGAGCAGTTTTATCAAATATTGTTCTTGATGTTGGTACTAACATAACCGTAATGAATAACTAGTTATTTATGTCAAAATTTTGTATATATTATTTTTATACTTTATATTTAATATCTTTTTTATGTACTAGCTTAAACTTTCAATAAAATGCATGCTACAACATGCATATCCATACATTTGCATATCTACATTATTTAAATACGTATATTTATACGCATATACACGTATTATTTAGATATACATGCAATTTAAAACACATAAACACAGTTCACAGAAAACTATATACATTTAGTATTAGATGCAATGTATTTATTTATTTACAACCAGAGCTGCCAACCGAATCCGGCAACTTGTTAGTACCGCCTATTTTTCTAAACCATTTAATTTTTAGAGTATTTCTTTTCTTAATTCATCGTAAATATATTTGAAGAGAATTACTCTAAATATTAAATGATGTAGAAAAATGGGCGGTACTAACAATTTGCTGGATTAGGTTGGCAGCTCTGTACAACTGTTAAATATTACTGTTTATTATTTACTTAAAACGACTCATAAAAATACGTTTAGCTCGTTAAATCCTTTTATTTTAAGTTTCTTCATTGTTCAATTTTAACGTTATGCCAAAATTTTAATTAGTATTTAAAAGAAGAAATTCTAGAAACAGAAAATTTTTCCTAAGCATGTTAACTTAAAAATGTTTTAGAATAAAGTTTTAATGTTATAGGTCAAAATTTGTATTTTATTTTGTAAAAATAAGTTCTCAAAAATATTTGAAATTTAATCATTATTTGTTAGTTATTTTCATGAAATGATAATTTTACCTAAATATTTGTAATAGCTATATCTATCTAATATACACGTGTGTGTATATATATATGAGGTACAATGAAATGAAAACGTATATTTACATAATGCAGAGCTGCCAACCTAATCCGGCAAATCGTTAGTACCGCCTCTTTTTCTACACCACTTAATTTTTAAAGTAATTTTCTTCAAATATATTTGCGATGAATTAAGAAGAAAAAAACTCTGAAAAATGACTGGTAAAGAAAAAGGGGCGGTACTAGCAATTAGGTTGGCAGCTCTGATAATGAAAAACAGAACCGAAAATACTCTGTCAAAAGTATCGAACTGGTAACTGAGTACCATCAAATGAAACTAAGCTATTTAACGGAAAATATCGCTGTCCATTTTTAAAAAGATAAAATAATTATATTATTTTTCCGTTAGTATATTAATTATAAATAACATAATAATATGTTTTTTAATAAACATTTATTATTTGTTTCTACAAAGGAATAATATTAAAACGATAATGATTAATATAATAAAAATAAATTGAAAAATTGAAAAAAAAAAAATCTTATTTTATATTTTAAATTAGTGATAAATTAGTGTTAATTATGGTTGTGATAGAAACTGAGAAGATAGTTAAATTGATTTTTTTTTTTTTTTTTTTTTTTAAAGCATAGAATTTAAAATCGACTATGTTGACAACATAGCAGGTGTTATTGTTATTTTTTCATACCATTACTGAATTATAACATTTTTCTCTTATTTGAATCGCAGTATTTCGCCGGACTTCTACAATTAAATAATGAAAATAATAATTAAAAGAGTAGTAGTATGAAAAAAAGTAGGACGCCATGATCCCTGACATAGTCTTGCAGTATTCATTAAATGAAGTTTTGAGCATTACAACGCAATGGAAGTATACACATTTTAATTAAAGATAAAATAATCAGGTTATTTTTTCATAAGTACATTAACAAATTGTTGACCGGTCACGAGTTAACTCGTTCCTTTTAAAAGTCTAGCTCCACCTTTAGGCGGGCCTCTAAAATAAAACATTATTTTAATAAAAATTAATTTTATGTATTCGTGTTTAATTCATTGAGTGTTATCCGTGTTTATATTTTTCGATGGCAATTATCGTGTCGATTGTCGAGGATAAAACTTAAGCGATTTATACACGAATACAAATAGTCCTTTTCGTGAAACAGTGTAACATTTAAAGAAATAGCAAAGGGCGGGGCTTAGAAATAGAAAACAGAAAAATATGCGGTCAACAATGTGTTAATTATAAAAATATAATAATGCTATGTTTTTTCATAAGTACCATTTATTTCTACAAAGGAACAATTCTGAAGCTATTTTAATAAAAAATTGAAAAGTTTTATATATATGTATACACACAAACACAAACGATAAATGTTTGAAATCTAACGCATCTTGTTAAAAAAAAAAAAAAAAAAAAAAAAAAAAAGGACAGTTCTCTTTGAAAGACTATTTTTCAAAAAGATAGATTAGACTAAAATGACCTCTTGTTCTGAATAAAAGAAAAAACTTTTCAATATAAAACGCAATTTCGATTTATCTGCAATTTTTTTTTTTTTTTTTTCCCCGTAAAAAGTATGGAAGGCCATATAAGTTTTATATAAACCCTTTCAATATAGTTGAAAAAAAAAAGAAGAAGAAGAAGAAGAAAAAGGGGGATTTTGTAAAACTACTGTGTATATCTTTTTCTTTCGTCATAATTTGCAAAACTTTTCAAAAAAAAAAAAAAAAAAAAACTATTAATGTTATTTTTGTAAAATAATTTTATTAATGATTGAATTTTACCTCTTTTCAAAATTTTACAAAAAATAGAAGACCTTTTTACTTTAATTAGAGTTTTATTTTTAAAATGTCTATTCAAGATGGTCATTACATTAATAATAATAATAATAATATAAATGACTTAAGAATCCTTAACAGTTTCCTTTGATGATCATTTTTAATGAGAATTTTTTTACCATTGTATAGATTTTTATAAATGAAACTTTTTATTGCCTATTCGAACTTTTCTTTCATGTATGCAACAAAAGTGATTTTTCATTTATAAAATAAAACATTTAAATTGAAGAAAGCAATAAAGAAAAAAATTATTAATTTTAAAGAAAAAGTCTAAAGATGGTTTCTTTCACACACACACATATATATATATATATGTATATATATATAATCTTTTTCTGTACAATAGAAATTTATAGATATATTTTTAAATAGAAATCTATTTATTTATTTGTTTTATTATTTATTTACAAACTATATATATATTCTTCACATTCAAAATTCAGGTATAAAAAACTTCCTTTTTTTTTTTTTTTTAAACTTTTATAAAGAAAGTAAATAAATACTATAAAAATTATTAATAATTATTTTTATTATGTTTGACGGATTTCTTCTGGGAAGACTGAATTTATTCTAACAAAAATTAAAAAGACCATGTAAGGCGTCGATCCTGGATCCTTGGAATACTGCGCCGATGATCTAAATATTGAACTTCAGTCGAAGTTTGATGTTATAGATTTCTAATTAATAATGAATATTATACAGTGAATGATTTTATAAGCAGAAAACATTCTGAACTGTAGAAATGTATCTTTGTTCACAGAATGGAAATGCTTAAGTTATCTCAGGGTTCAGAGAACTAGCGGGTTGTACCAAAAACCTGAGTCTGATTTTTAGCGTGATAAGTACAGTGTGTACAGATCTGGCGGATTATTTATTCAATAATCACCAATAATTTTCAGATATTATATCTTATATACATATTAGACTACCAATCTTCAAAGTTATTAGCCAAACGTTGCAGTTAAATAATATTGGTGATTATTGAATAAAAAACAACCAGATCTAGCAGCACTGGTGACGACATCTTGTTGTTATTAGTACATTTGTTAAATTTTACATTTTTAAAATGAGGTTTGCAGGGATGAAAGAGTTCCGCTTTTTTTTGCCACCTGTATTCTTCTACAAAAATGTTATATAATTCTACATAAATTTTCCTACATTGTTCCTATTAATTATTCTACATAAATTTTTCAGTAAAATCACAAAAATAACTATAAAACTTTCTGTACAGAAATAAGAAAATAATAATGAGTAAATAATAAGAAAATTAAAATAATAATAAGGAAAAGAACAAGAAATAATGAAACAGTCCCGGTTTTTTTGCTACCAATAATTTTCTACAAAAATTTGTACCCTATAAAATTACAAAAACAACTAAAAGTATGATAAAAATTTCTGCTCTGAAATACTAGTGGCAGAAAAGCAGAACTCTTTCATCCCTGGATTTAGTAGCACTATATATATATATATATATATATATATATATATATTAAATATATATACATAGAAAACTCCTGTGAACCTTTTTGTGATTCAAATCGCATCTATTCTTCGACTACATTTCATGGAAGCATCTGCGCAAGTGCTAACTCAACGAGTCCAATGCTAAAATAGGGGTAACAGTCATCTGACTCGGAGAAAATGAGCAATAACAGAGCGCGGCATTACTGGATGTTTTCCAAATTTCAAACTGTCGGTCAAGCTGGCATCCCTCCAACATTTTGGACGCGTCCTCACTATTAGTTTTAGGATATGTGGCCTCACTGTACGCGCAAGGTATTCTTTAAATTTTTATAGTTTACATTAAGCTAAGTTTAGACTTTCATAATTTAAATTTTTATTATTCCGTTTTATATAAATGGAAAATTGACAAAGTAGTTTTATGCGATACTGCTTTATTCATTAAAATATTTTTTCGGATATTTAATTATATTAGCTGTACGATGCACCGAAAAGTTCTGTAGTATTGGTTTAGTAAACTGACAGCAGAAATTTTATTTTAAAAATATTTATATTTAATTTCATCGGCTATTTTGTATAAGGTTATATAAATGTCTAGAAAAATAGAGAGAGTATCTAGAGAGAGTATATTAATTGAAAAATATAGAACTTTCCAATACACGTACTAGTGATATAGTGATTACAAAGATTGTAACATAAAACAACTGAAACTTCTCGAACAAATATATAGGGAATATATATATATATATATATATTTCCCTTCTTTTCTCTCTATCTATCTCTCTCTCTCTTTTTTTTTTTTTTTTTTTTGTAAGAGTTACAAAGTGCGTTTAAACTATTGTAGGATTGTTCCTAATATTTCTCTAACGGTTTTTTATAAGCTGTGAAATTAACATTGGGATCCTCAGCTCAAATAATCCATTAAAATTATTAACAAAAGTTTCCATAAATTTATCAGGAAAAATAAAGAAAACGAGATTGCAGTAATATAAAAGAGGAAAAAAAAAAAAAAGAGGTGGAAGAAGTAGTAGTAGTTTACTTTGGCGATTAGGGAAAAGGAAAAAAGGAAATTCTTAATTAAAGATTTCCAATATTAAACCTCTATCGTAACTTTAATTAAATCTTCAAAGTATAATATTATACAGATAAACATAATTGAATATATATACAAATGATAAAATAATAATACAATGATAAAATAAACAAAATCTTTACTAGAATTGGTAGTTTTGTTTCAATATTGGCTTTTTAACAAGATCCTTATTTTATTTATTTATTTATTTATCTATCTATCTTTTTTTTTTGTGTGTGTGTCTATAATTCTATGAAAATAAGATACTTAACAGCTTTCTTTGATAAACAAATATGATCTTTTCCCCTTTATCTTGACCTGGGATTCTGATTTTCTCCTCTTACTTTTCCTTTTATCTACAAAGAATATCGATTTTTACTACTTACCTCTCATTATTTAAAGTTGAGGAATTAAAATAAAAAAAGGAGTGTGCGTAATTATATATATATATATATATATATATATATATATATATATCGGATTTTAATTTTTTCCCCCCTTTTATTACATGGGCTTCAGTTTTTTATTGCAGATTTAAAGGGGCCTTAGTTGAAAGAATTTAACTTGCTAAACAACAAATATAAATAAATATTCTTCAGTGTTTTCTCTTTTAGAAATTGTTAGAGCTTCTTTTAAAGGAATTATTAAAAGAATGAATAGATTTTTTAAACAAACATTTCGTATCTAAATTAAAGGAAATAGCTATGGAATTTTCTTACAAATGAACGATAAAAAGAAATCTATAAATTATAATGATGAATTTTACTCTAAAAATATTCTTTTGATTATATTGATTATTCAGCAATCATACGGATGGAATTTCGACTGAATTTTTCGAATAACATAACAATAATGACGATTTTAGCAATACACAGAGCCTGATTAAGAGGGAAGCACACATTATCTCTGCTGTCACCGGAATATTTTTACAATTATTTTTCACTCCATGTCATAGAAATTCCACGCTTTGACGAGGAGATATTTTTTATAAAAAATGAACGGTGTAAAACAATCGAATTTACTCGCCGTAGACACCAGAATTCTTTTAAAATAATTTTTAATGAGAATTTTCTGTTTATTATAGGAGGAAAGTATTTGTTAAAAAATAACGTTGTAAAAATAAATAATGTGTGCTTCCCCCTTAATCAGGCTCTGGCAATACAAAACCTTTACTTCTGTCATAAACATTTATTCCCCACGAAATGGATACAAAAATATGGAACGTATTTAATAGAATGTTAATAGAAGACAAAAATATTTTTTTCCTAATATTAGGCCATTCTGATAATATTTAATACTGCTATGCTATACATGTGCAGTAAAGTCTCGCACAACGTGCGTGCAAGTTTGCCTCATAAATATTACAATTTTATTTTTTAACACCACTAAACTTATATCAACGCAACTGCTTTATATAAAAAACTAAATCGAGTGTCTGAACCAATGGATTGGTATTCTAAAAATTTAGTGGTGTTAAAAAATAAAACTGTTTTATTTATTTGTCATCTCTGCCACCGCGTTGTACGAGACTTTACTGTACATAACTGCCAATATATACGCTTTTAAGTTGGATTTTTTTCAATAGCAACCGTTTACACATTTTCTAGAAGTTTTCAATAATTAACCCGCTAGTAGACGCTATAGACAGAGCCATTTGCTACAGATTGTGTACTTTTTATTCAACTGACACCAATAATTTTAAGAAGTGGTATAATCGATGTTTCTTTGATTTTTTTTTTTCAGCTTTTATATATCTCAAATGTTACTTTTAAAAATATTTGGTGGCTATTGAATAAAAAAATCAGGCAACACAGAAGGATGGGCGGCAAATCGACCAACTAACGACTACTAACGGGTTAAATAAGATGAAAATTTTTACACAAAGAAAGTTGTGTGAAATATAACTGTACACGTTGGAAGCTGCGTATATATATGCAAAAAACCTTTTCTAACATTTCGCAGTAAGAGGAAAGAAATATCACTTGAAGAAATAGTAGAAGCAAGTATATATATACATGGTGATTCATTACTCAGAGTTGCGAGAGGCCAAAATTTTCCCCTGATTCTTTCACCAGTATTTTCCTTTTGGAATTTTATATAGTAGGTTTGTACGACTAATTAGTTAAAAAATTATCATATAAATATACTGATTGAAGAATCAGGAAAAGAAGGCGGGTCTCTCCCCACCCCGTTATTGCTCCAAAAAACTCATGGGGGGTAATAGAAGATGTCATATGGAGCATAAAAATGTACATTAAGCCTGTCCTATCTTCATTCGTTTTCAAGCCACCTTGAATAGAATGAAAAATCTTAAAATATTACAATGTTCCTCATTTATGAAGTTTGTAAATATGATACACAAAAATCAAACACATATTTAGAAAATAAAATAAAATAAATAAATAAATAAATAATCAAAATTTTGTTAAAGACAGAATTCAGGAGTGGTACGGAGGACTGTTAATTTCATTCTGTAAAATTTGTATTTTTATTTTGTATTTTATTTTTTTATCTCATTTTTTGACCGTAAAACTAGGCCACGTACTGTTTAAAATGACTGAAATTAATAAAAATCAATTGTTGCCACCTAAAATTTATACTTTGGTTAATTTAAAAAAATCTAATTGACGTGTCGAAAAACTGTTTTCACTCTTGGATTAAGCAAAATCGCCCCATTCATTTGGTACCGAATTTACAACGACAGGACTGATTTTTCTAATTTATTTTGTTGTTACACAAAACTGGTGTACAAAAAATCCAGATTGAAACTAATAGTAACATTTATAATTTATTCCGGAGTACTGTTAGACTCGCCCTCTTTTCATACCTGTACATTTTAAAAGCATTTTTTTCGTCTTATTCCATGGTAATTATAAATTGTAGCATTGTGGAATATTTCTTCAAAATCAAAGTGATGTGCAAAAAAATAAATAAATAAATAGGGCGGGACTAACAGTGCAAAGGAATAAAAAATATATGTTATCGGGTATGTGCCTGAGCTCGAAGTCTCCGCCCTTTTCCTTTTAGGATATTTTTAGGTCAAACTTTGATATTTTTAGGTCAAATTTTTAGGATATTTTTAGGATATTTTCTTGTCAACATCTTAACACTTTCGCGACTTCACGATTTCGTCTTTTTGACAGTAAGGTTCTCCTGCGGGCGTTACAATATTTCAGAACAAAATTTTGTGTATTCACATTTACAATACAAATGGATATACATTATAATTATATTCTTTCTAGCCAATGTATTTGTATCCATAGCATATTTCCTTGTAAAAATATCAATATTGGGTATATACTAAAGAAATAAATAACATACAAATTGGGAAAGAAACTCCCACTGGTGTGGCGATACTTTACGTACGACACCACTGTCGTGTCGCCGGACGGCATAGTGTTAATTAATATTCTGCAGTATTGTTAGTACCCGCATTTTTCAAAGTATATTTCTCCTCATTTAATCGTAATTACATTTCTAGAGAATTACTCTAAAAATAAAGCGGTGTGTAAAAAGGGACGGGTACTACGGGTACTAATAACACTACGGAATATTAATTACGATGTTTCCAAGCATGTTTTCAGGGATGAGAAATTACCGCCTTTTTACTATAACTATTTTTATACAATAATCTCTGTTCGTTTGTACTGTGACACATTACGAAAAAATATAGTAAAGATTTCTGTATGATAATAGTGGTAGCTGCCAATATTTTAATTTATTCCGGAGTAATTTGTTTGACCACTTGTTTTTTAAAAGCAATTTTTTCTTATTTTGTCGAAGTTATATATTCAAGAAAATTTCTCTATAAATAAAGTGGTGCGAATTAAAGGCGGGGCTAAAAGGACTCCGAAATAAATTAAAATATTGGCAGCCATGAAGTGGCAGCAAAAAAGGTATGTTTTGAGTTCAGAAATGTGTAAAACACCTGTATAAAATATGTTTCTGCTTATTTTTCAAAACAATGTAAGTTTAAAAAAAGACCAAGCAGATACGTACTCCATCAAAATAAGTATGATAAAGAAGCTTACCCCCGTTTTTTTGTTTCCATTGTTTTGTAAAATTAACACATTTTATACGGGCGTATTAGTATTTCGAAGAATAAACTCCTTCTATGTTTAATTACAATAATTTCTGTATTAGCTTTTTTTTAACCCTTTGCGGCGCAAGACAATTCGCTTCATTTAAATTATACTGCCACCGGAATTCATGAACTAAATTAAACTAAAAGAAATTTTAAATTTTAAGGTTAAAAAAATTGGCCTTTTCTGATATGTTATAAACGTAATTTTTTGCTAAAAAAATTCTGGGATGAATTTTTGGAGCTCGTTCTTAAATTTTGCGTCCTCGCAGCGAGGACGCCGCGCGTTAAGGGGTTAAAATGAATGTACAAAACAATGAATATCATATTATTGTGGTACATATAAGCACAATTTTTTGTCTATACAATAAATAGAGTGTAAATTAAGTTATGTAAGTATAATCAAAAGTGAATTACTACTGGTAGTTGGTAAGGGGTATTTCAAGACGTGATGGGATGAGTCTCGCTTTTTGAAAATGTGAAAACAAAAGGTGTGATTAACAAACTGCTAAATTTCCCCAGCAGTAGTCAACGGATATGGTTCATTGTAAGCTTATTTGAAAAGTATTCGAGTAGTTCAATTTTTATAAATTTTACCTATGCAAAATTGTGGATTAAATATTCTGGCAAATATTCGTTTTGCATTTTTTTTCGCTGTTTCATAACTGCGAATTATTCCGGAATTTGTTAGTCCCGCACTTTTTTGACACCGTAAAAAGAGTGGGAATAAACCAGAAATAAACTCCTTCTATGTTTAATTACAATAATTTCTGTATTAGCTTTTTTTAAAAATGAATGTACAAAAGAATGAATATCATATTATTATGATACATATAAGCATAATTTTTTGTCTATACAATAAACAGAGTGTAAATTAAGTTATGTAAGTATAATCAAAAGTGAATCACTACTGGTAGTTGGTAAGGGGGATTTCAAGACGTGATGGGATGAGTCTCGCTTTTTGAAAATGTGAAAACAGAAGGTGTGACTAACAGACTGCTAAATTTCCCCAGCAGTAGTCAACCGATATGGTTCATCGTAAGCTTATTTGAAAAGTATTCAAGTAGTCCAATTTTCAATAAATTTTACCTATGCAAAATTGTGGATTAAATATTTTGGCAAATATTCGTGTTGCATTTTTTTTTCGCAGTTTCATAGCTACCGAGTTTTTTAATTTATTCCGGAATGTTGTTAGTCTCCCTCTTTTTTGGCACCGTAATATTTGTAGACAAAATTTCTTCAGTGCATAACTGAGATTAAATATGAAGAAAATTACTCTAAAAAGATTACGGTGGAGAAAAAGGACGGGCTAGCAACATTCCGGAATAAATTAAAAAAACTTGGCAGCTATGCTGTTTCCGCTTGTAACTCGTCATTAAATCTAGATATTCACAAAAATTAATCTCGCCTTGTAGAATTTTTTTTTCTCCTTTTTCTAAATATGTTGTTTATTTTTAGGTAGCATGTTTAGAAATTTCAAAAATGAATTATACTGTGCAATTTTTAGCTTCTTCAGTCTATTCACAGTAGCTTAAAAATGGTTTTGAGATATGGCAGGGTTGATGTACATTTTTTTGTTCCATACGAGCTCTTTTATAACCTCCCCCACCCTTAGTTTGTCAGTGCAATAAGAAATTACCCTGTATATTTTAAGTAATGTTTCTCCATAAAGTGTAAATAAAGATTTAAAAAAAAATTCAAGAATAATAATAATCGGCTTTAAAAACTCTGTTTACAAAGCTTAGTAGCTTTGTAAACAGAGTTTTTAAAGCTTATTAACTCGCTTAATAAGAGTTATTCTTAGTTAAGCGAAGTTTAGATTCTGAAACAGGGTTCTCAGCATTCACTATTTTGACTACCAACTTTTTTTATATAGTAATATTTTTGATTGCATGCCTGGTAACATTTATGATTTATTTCGGAGTATTGCTAGCTCTGCCCTTTTCTCACACCAGTATGGTTTTTAGAGAAATTTTCTTCAATGTGTAATTGCAAAGATATAACATAGTTGCAAACATTTTAATTTATTCCGGAGCATTTTTTGCCCCGCCATTAATTAGCATAACTTTATTTATAAAATATTTTTCTCCAATACATAACTGCTATAAAATAAGTAAAAATTACTTTTAAGAAAAAAGTGGTATGAAATGAAGTCGGGGCTAAAGATGCTCCGGACTAAATTAAAATGTTGGCATCTCTGAAATAAGATGAAAAATGTTTTAAAAACATACTGGTGTGAAAAAAGGGCAGGGCTAACAGTACTCCGCAATAAGTTATAAAAGTTACCAGGTATGCGATTGCTTGTAGTGCATGTCTTCGAATGAATATTAAAAAGATTGCTTTACTTTAAAAGTGTTATTCGAAATAGTGAATTGTAGGAGCCCACTAAACACGTCGAAAATACATCCTGATGTGTAATATGTAGGAATTCTTGACAAAAATCATTACAGTTTTTTTTCTTTTTTTTTTTCAACTGCTTACAAAGAAAAATATTTTTTAACAACACTATGAAATTCAAAAATTCGCAACAATTGTTAGCGTCAATATAACTGAATGCACACCTTCATTAAATAAAATATATTAAATAGTAGCGAGGAGCGTAAAAAACATCACCAGTTTTTAGCTTGTTAAAGAAGAGTATTTCTTTCCTTTCCTTTTTTTTTTTTTTTTTTTTTTTTCTGTTGAATGCTAGTATTTTATTATTTCGACTCTCATCAATGGCAATGAGAATCTGTTCTCAAAGCTGGAAGACTGGCGGTACCGAGTTCGATCCCAGAAGATGTCTTGGACCAAGTCGTTCGGAGTTTTTCAGGAGCTTTTTCGAAGTTCGCCGGAATATGAGTTAGAGTTCGCTGGGGAGACTCTCATGGAAGGCTCACCGTTCGAGTCTATGACCCTGGAATAAGCCTTAACATTTACATCAATACAACGCCATTATTTCGACATGAAAAGTTTGCAGCGTGTTTTTGAATTTAGTACTATTTGTTTACTATATCAAATATCTTATTTACAATATAACAGTCTTTATCTTTTAACAGTAATTCGTTTGGTCTTTTTATTGCAATAACGTAGAAGTTCAAAATTAGTCATACGGGTGCCCAGAAGCCTTTCGGAGGGAAAAGAGGAAAAGAAAATTAAATATTTGAATTATTTACGGGGATATTAGTTAAGGCGTCAATGTATGTTTATTAAAAAAACAGTCAATTCTGAGTTTCAAAACCGTTTGATAAGCGTTAAATGGCTAGAAATATATACATATGTAATCTAATTCCAAGGGTGCAGCTCGCTAATAGATATTTTTTAATTATCTAAACTAATAATTTTAATGGCAACAAATTATTTTTATCTTCCATAATCCTGCAAGCGATCAGGTGAGACATTTTAGCAAACGATCTTCCAGTCTGGATTAATTGCTTTTCAACTTTAGGTACACCACATGACATCGTAGTAGAGATAAAAATAAATATATAAATAAATAAATAAATAAAATAAAAAGATAGTTTTTTAATTTTTTTCTATTTCAAGCCAATTTAAGTTGAAAATCGCAATCGCCAACGATTATTGCTCAACTTACGCCAGTTAAAAAATATAAGAACAAATCAGTCACCACTTTTTTTATAGAATAATTCTTTCCATTTTATAATTACGATAAAAAAAAAAAAATAATAATCCTTAAAAAAAAAGAAAAAAAGCGGTTCGAATAAAGGCGAGGCTGGAAGTACTCTCGAATGAATAAAAATTATGGCATCAATCGTACCTAACACACAGCCACTGACATCCATAAGACATCTATAAACTTGTACAAAAGTTTAAAAATTATCTCCTACCAGCGGTTGGGTGCTTCTGAGCTCAAAGCTGGTAGACATGAGGTGCCGGGTTCGATCCCAGGCTGCGCTCGTACGCCCAGTCGTTTGGAGTTTTCAGTGGTTTTCTCCGAATTATGCGTAAATACGGGCTAGACTTACACAACCACCTACATCCATAAGACATCTATAAACACGTACAAAAGTTTTAAATTGATCCATTAAACTTCCATAAACATCCTAGAGATAACTAGGTATTAGCACGACAAACATCACCCTTTTTTACATCCATTAGATGTCGCTTACATATCTGATAAGTCTCGAAAAATTGGACTTGTTAGATCTAATAGATATTGAAAAAAATATCTAAATCTTGTTTTGATCTAACATGTTACATTTATTAGACATCGAAAAAGTCACGTCTAAATTTCGTGTAAATTGTAACATCTAATAGATATCTATAATTAGTACAGGATATCCAGTACTTTTAATGGACATTTTTTTTTAGATATTTTGTACCTTTTATAATTCATCTAGATGTAATTTAGATTTCCAATGGATATCAGTGGCTGTATGGGCTGCCAACCATCTCATTAATAAGCGTAAAATTGTTAACACTTTCACGACCGCTGACTTAGATTCACGTCATTTGAAAATCTGTATATCCACTAGCAGGCGTTTCGTTTGCAATTTGTATGTTATTTATTTCTTAAGAATTTACCCTATATACATATTTGTACAGTCAAATATACTATGGATACAAATACTTTGATTAGGAAGAATATAAATATATAGTTTATCCATTTGTAATATAAATATATGAATGCAGAAAATGTTCATCTGAAATATTGTAACTAGGGAGAGTAACCCTCTCAGGCGGACCTTACCGTCAAAAACGCAAAAACATGCGGCCGCAAAAGTGTTAACGTTCCTGCAAAAAGGAAAAAAAAAAAAAAAAAAAAACTCCCTGTTTCCACACCATTTTACTTTTAGAGTAATTCTCTCCAAATGCTGTTATGATTAAAAAAGAGTAAAATTACTCTAAAAAGTGACTGGTGTAAAAAAAAAAAGGGCGGGTACTAAAAATTTTATGTTTCATAATGAGAATGTATGCAGGTTTGCTATATATGTAACGACATGGCGAAAAACGTTTGAACTATATCAATTCGAAATTAAGTTGATGCTCGAAAAGTCTTCTGACAATGTCTTTTTATAAATAATCTATTACATAAGTAATACATTCAATTTTTAAATCAATTTTTAAACTATAAAGTAATTTATCAAACGATTTTTAACCCTTATCACTCGTATGTCCCTTCTGAGCGGACGTTAAAAAATCGAGCTACGCCTTAAGGTGTTCTGAAAATGAAATGTTATTTATCTAAAACGTGTAGCTATAGGCTACCTTTCGGCTACCGGAAAATTTTAACAGAAAGTTTTATTTTATTTAATGATGAAGTAAAATAAATCAAATTATTACAATTTTCCGGTAGCCAAAAGGTAGTAAGTTGGAAACTATACGTGTAACGTTTTGAAGGAATGCCAAAAGGCGTGTCTTACTGTTTAAATTATGAAAATATGCCGAGCGTTAAAGGTTAAATCAATCAAATAATCCGTATTTACATTCATATCTATTTGGTGTAAGAGGCGTAATAGGAAATAGTGAATTATTCAAATCATAGACAAGCGCATATAAACTCTATCGATGCTTAATTTTTGATTATGATGTGTATTTATGAATAACATGCAAAAATTATACTTTCGATGCTTTGTATTACAATTTATACTAATTTTAAAATTTTCAACTGAAATAATACAATTTTCCAAAATATTTCAATTCTTGAATAAAATTACGCTCAGGTATTTATCATAAGAACATTTTTAATAGAAATGCTAAGAGTTAGAGGTTTTTCAATGCTTTTATATTGATAAAAATCTTAACTATATATCCTAAAAATACAGGCTTTGAACTTTTATTTGATGTGTTTGATAAACAAAAATAAAATTTTCTGCCTTTTATCTTTACCTATTTTCTTTTAGACGTAACTTTTTTTCTTTTCGAAGTATTGCAAGATTTTGAATAAAATTTATCATTCCCGTAGAAAAATAAGAAAAATAAATTATCCGATCGCCAAAGCAAAAGCATTTTTCCTTTGGCATTTTATCATTGTTTTAAATAAAAAGTCGGTTCTTTTCATAATATTTATTTAAGTGCAAAAAATTTTAATCTATTTTATACAGTTTTTTTTCAGTATTATAGGAAGTTAATTTTTCCTACAATCCATTGTACATAAAATCTTTTGACAGTATTTCTAAACAAAATAAATATATACTTTTGAAAATTTTTGAATCTTATGAATTATTAGTCAGGATATTTAAATCATGTACTAACAATAAAAATTAAATTACAATTGTCATACAAGAATTTGAAGCTGAAATTCTATAATAAATTAACAAATTATTTATTAAGATTCAGCATATATTGAAAAAAAAAATCTAGTGTGTTAAGGCATAGCCTCCTAAACTAGATGCTTGTCGCGTAGCTTGAAACTTGGCAATAGTTGAAGCGGTAGACAGCGCGTCACCTGATACAGATTGCGTGATTTTTTTATTCAACAGCCACCAAAAATTTTTATAACTGGTATAATATATACATAAAAGGCGAATAGAATCGAAGAAACGTCGATTATATACATCATTTATCACTTCTTAAAATTATTGATGACAGTTGAATAAAAAAGTCGCTAAATCTGTACCATGTGGCGCTGTCTACCCTTCAAATATTACCAAGTTTCCGAGCAACTCGACAGTTCATCTAGTTTAGGAGGCTATGGTTAAGGCATAGCACTCCTGCCAACCCTCTGACTATAAAGCGTAAAATTTTTAGTGCTCTCCTTTTTTTTTTTTTTTTTCTTCTTCTTCTTCTACACCAGCCATATTTAGAATAATTTTATTCTTATTTAATCGTAACAATATTTGGAGAGAAATACTCTAAAAATAAAGTGCTGTGGAGAAGGGGGTGTTTTTTCAAGGGGCGTTAACAATTTTACTCTTATTAACACTTTCGCGACAGCATGTTTTTTGTCTGTTTCAGAGTAAGGCCTGCCCGTGGGCGTTATTCTCCCAAGTTACATTTATTCAGAACAAAAGTGGGGCCGCGGTAGCCCAGACGGTAGAGCGCCGGCCTCGTAATTGGAAGATTGCGGGTTAGGCACTCGAGCCGGCCAAAGACCGTAGTGTACACTAATGGCGGCTGGTGCACGTAAAATCTGTCGTGGCCGCAATGTCCTCCATGTTCCCGTCAAAAAATTATACCTCTGGGGGTCGCCGAAGCGGGAGAGCCATCCCTTCCGTGGAGGATCAAAATTGTGATGGCATGTCTCCGGATCACATCTAGGGATGCGTCCCAGACCGTCGCCAATTGCCCATCTGCACAGCACTAGTGCGACGTAAAACCCAACCAACCAACCATCAGAACAAAATTTACTGATTTCACATTTATATTACAAATGGATATACATTATAATCATACTCACTCTTATCAAAGTATTTGTATCCATAGCATATTGATTGTACAAATATGAATATTGTGTATATTTTTTGAAATAAATGCCATAGAAATTGCGAAAGAAACGCCCACTGATGGAATTACAGATTTTCAAATGACGTGAATCTACGTCAGTGGTTTCGAAAGTGTTAATTCGATGGTAGGCAGGTATGAATAGTTGCCAACATTTTAATTTATTCTGGGACATTTTTAGCCCCGCCTTTAAACCGCACCACTTTATAGAATATTTTTCTCTACTATACAACTATGATAAAATAAGAAAAAAGTATTCTTACGAAAAAAGTGGTATAAATATGTGGAATAAAGGCGGGGCTAAAAATGTTCCGGAATAAATTAAAATGTTGGCATCTCTGGATAAAGCCACCATTAAACATTTTTCTAAATCATTTTACATAACAGTGCCGCTTACTGGTTAAAATGTAACTGGGCTTAATTTTTAAAACAAAGAATTCACGCATAAAGATTGGTGTAATTTTAATGAGCAGATGATGAGATGTAGCCATCTGGAAAATTTCAGTAGGTGAGTAATAGCAACGTTACCTCTCTTTCTATATACACTGAAATTAAGTCAGCAGTCGTTTTCATAATGTAATATATAAAGTTTGTTGCATTTATATGCCGTAGAAGTTGAAATTTAGTCTCACTTTTTACGCGGTAAATGGCAGTAAAGCAGTGCCACTTGTTGACTAACCTTTTGAAAGGGGCTCTTACAAAATCCTATGGTGAAGCGTGACAGATGCTGTCACAGCCCCTTTCAAAAGGCTAATACACATCAAAATGAAATCAGTATAGTGTTTCATAATGGCCCTGTCATATATCAAGTTTATTGCAATTATGTATAATAGAATTTAAGATATAGTCTTCCCGTTCACAGGAAAAAATGCAGTAAAATAACACCGCCAATCGGCCAATGAACTTAATACTTTTCCGTGAACGATTTCCATATAAGAAAATGTCCCAGTTTATATATACAGTGTATCCCTGAAATCATGAAACAAACTTTCAGGGTAGATAAAATATGTATAAAAAAGTATTTTCTGTATTGCAATATGGAGTCGGAAATGAAAAGTGTAGACAAATAAATAAATAAATAAATAAATATAATAAATTGATAATAAATAAATAAATAAATAAATAAATATAATAAATTAATAATAAATAAATAAATAAATAAATAAATAAATAAATAAATATAATAAATTAATAATAAATAAATAAATAAATAAATAAATAGAAATAAATAGAAATAAATGAATAAATAAAAATAAAACAAATAAATAAAACAAATAAATAAATAAAATAAAATAAAATAAACAAGAAATAAACAAAAAATGCGCCGTACTTTGTAATAAAAAATAAAGGAGAAAATGTGAAAAATCTATTCACTAAGAAGAAAAAAAAACACACACATATATATATATATATATATGGGGTCTGGTACGATTTCCCGACAACTCAGTTTCCCGACAGGTACGTTTTCCCGACAGCTCACTTTCCCGACAGGTACGTTTTCCCGACAACTCACTTTCCCGACAGGTACGTTTTCCCGACAACTCACTTTCCCGACAGGTACGTTTTCCCGACAACTCACTTTCCCGACATCTCACTTTCCCGACAACTCACTTTCCCGACAGGTACGTTTTCCCGACAAATCACTTTCCCGACATCTCACTTTCCCGACAGCTCATTTTCCCGACAACTCACTTACCCGACAGCTCACTTTCCCGACAACTCACTTTCCCGACAGGTACGGTTTCCCCACAGCTCACTTTCCCAACAGCTGACTTTCTCCAATGACATTTCTCGGTATTTCGCTAGTTTACAGATTTTTTTTTAATAAGAAATAAGACGAATTGAAATAACAATAAAAAATAATGCTGAATACGTAATTGTATTTGATTATTATTTAAAATGAATTTTAAATAATGCTTTACTTTTTTATTCAAAATGCAAAAAATAAATATAAATAAATAAATAAAAATATTACTCTTCCAATTTCTTGCTTTTTAAAAAAAAACTTCCACTCTTTAATATATGTCTGACATATGAAAATGAGTTTTTCTAAAGAAAAAAAGGAAACATTAGTTTCCGTATTTGTATCAAAAGTGGGTACTTTTGTAACATATTTCTGAATGCATGAAATTAAGAGATTTTCGTAGTCAAATATAAAAATTTGAAAAGTGTTTTATTTTTATTTAATTATTTATTTGTTCAGAAAAATGGTGCTAAATGTGTGATTTATTATTTCCATGTTTTTATTAACTTCCATTCTTGTTTGTTTGTTTGTCCGGTACAAATCTTGCAATCTATTTTTAACTAACTTTCCGACTACCTAGACATTTGGAACTTTCACAGTAGCTCAAAACCCGGAGACAACGGAGTCGAAGTCAGATTTTCAAATTTTCGAATAGTTTTCTTTTATTTAATTATAATATGAAAATAATAATCTCTTAATAGCAATAAAATCTAAAATATTAGCTATAATGTAATTGCTGCCAAAAAAAATACGAGTTCATTTTCTTTCGATAAAAAAAAAAAATACATTTAATTCAACGTGAACGTTAAATGATTATAAAAAGTTAAATTATGCATCTCACAAAAATTGAAGTCATTATCACTTTAAAAATTTTATACACAATGATAAGTGCTAATGTCGCTTTTGTCATGATGCTATACGTTGTTCTAAAAAAAGTAATATTTTATTTTTAAAACCAACTTTTTTATTTTCATTATAAAGTTATAATTTAAAGTATTTTTACGGAGGGGTGCGTTCCCTATGTAGAAGTTTTAATTAATAAAAAATTTAGTTAATAAAGATTAAAATATTATTACGCACCAGGCTGTAAAAATACTTTAAATTATAACTTTATAATGCAGCGAAAAAACTAAAACAGATAACAAAGAATGTTGAAAGAGATTAGGATTTATTAGAAAGATACATGCAGTGTTATTGGCAGATCTTCATTAAGCTAGGCATTGAGTACCCGGGATTCAATAGCGGCGGCGAAATTTGATATCAATCCTTTTTCTGGCTGCTTAAGAAAGTTAGAGTTTTTGCTGGGAGGGGTGACTTTTACAATAGTACTGTTTATTTTATGAGATTTATTTATTTATTAAGGACGATGAGATTATTGCTTTCAGAAAAAATAGATTACTAGAAAGCGGTTTTGCTTTTGGTAACAAGTTAAAAAATATATATATTAAAATTAAGTTGCGCTCTGGTACTCACACTACCGATCGCAGAGCTACAAAACATGGCATGTGGGTACCTGGGACCCTGCAGGTGTGCATCTTATCGAGATTTTTTCGAATTTGAAATAAGAATTTTTTTTTAATTAATTAATTAATTAATTAATTTATTTTTTTCGATTTTAAATGTTGGCTTCTATGTTTAATTTTTCATAAATTTATTTTTCCATTGTAATCGCCTGCGAATCTTAGCAACGGCTGTTATGCTATTTATTTTTTATTTAACACATTCATTTGAAGGTGAAATCTTTTTGTTATTTATTTATTTTTTCATTATTGTTATATTTATTGACAATAAAACGGTAATGCAGTAGAAAAAATTCTGATGTAGCCACCACATGACTTCCTTATAAAACTATAGGAACACGAACATTCTTTAAAAAAAAAAAAAAAAAAAAAAAAAAAAAAAACAAGAAAAAAAAAACTGCTACTCCAATTAAAAAAGGCACGATAATACGATTAAATATACCACCGAGACAAATATAGTAGTTTTTTCAGGAATAGTACTCCACGGCTTGTTACAGAATCTCTCATTGGCAAATGCGCAACTTGGAGTTCAACGAAAATCGTTCGAGTATAGACGGCCTAGTTTTGTTCTCTGGCAAAAATTAGTATCAAGAAAAGATAAATTTTACCAAAAAAAAAAAAGAAAATTAACTCAGTTAAAATAGAGAAAGGGTTTCTGGCTATCCTAAAACAAATCCGCCGCAAAATTTTATGGCTAATCTCGCCATATTGCAAATTAGTATCCAGCGTAGATTTTTGGTTTTGGCATCGAATTTGGCGAGTTGGCGAACAAACTTGACGAAAACTTGTAGTTTAGGGTTGCCAAAGTTTGGAAGCTCTAACTGCAATAATAAGAGAGTTCTGGAATATTCTGGAAAAATCAATTGGTTTATTGCACAGAACTAAATTCTTCGAAAGTTCTATAAATGAATCACAAAACTATTAAAAATAAAAAGCATTCGTTGACTAGAGCCTGCTTATGTCTTTACAATTTTTTTTCTACACGCATACGTGTCGACAACTTTCATAATAATGTCATTACGGGCATTACTGGCTCTATCATTAGCTTATTTTGAAATCTCTATGTTGGTAGGTCATATATTATAATGGCCAAAACCTTTGTATATTTTCCATTATGAATATAATTTTCGTAAATATCTCCAAAACGGATAATCACTGAAAGACCAAAAAGAGAGGTGCACAACTAGATGCTATAACAAACCTATATACCAATTTGCAAAGTTCTACGTCCAACCGTTTTTGAGTTATGTGAGAATCAAACACACTCACACACACGCATACTACAGACTAAAGTTTCTTAAGATACTAATATATATATTACATTGTAGTAGAATTCATAGTTGAAAAGAGTAAAAAAATAAAATAAAATAATGAAAAAGTGAGTTTCCGGCAAATGAGTTGTCAGGAAAGTAAGCTGTCAGGAAAGAAGCAGTCGGGAGAGAAAACTCTCTGGAAAACGAATCTGTCGGGAAAGTGAGTTTTCGGGAAAGTGAGTTGTCGGGAAAGTGAGCTGTCGGGAAAGTGAGTTGTCGGGAAAACGTACCTGTCGGGAAAGTGAGTTGTCGGGAAACCGTACCTGTCGGGAAAGTGAGCAGTCGGGAAAACGTACCTGTCGGAAAAGTGAGTTGTCGGGAAAACGTACCTGTCGGGAAAGTGAGCTGTCGGGAAACCGTACCAGTCTGGAAAGTGAGCTGTCGGGAAACCGTACCTGTCGGGAAAGTGAGCTGTCGGGAAACCGTACCTGTCGGGAAAGTGGCGTCGGGAAACTGACTTGTCGGGAAACTGAGTGTCGGGAAATCGACCTGATCCCATATATATGTAAAATACTGCCTTCATTTAGAACAAATTAGAAATTACTTTTTGAGTCCTTAAACTAGAAATATAGATTTCCGAGCCTGCGTATAAGGTATAACCAAATAAAATGACTAGACGAAATGATCAAGATTTTCTAGTCTATACATTTCTAGATGAAGAAACAATATTAAGAATGTTATGAATATTATATGGATATTATGGATCCTTTGTACTGCGAGAAATTCTCGCTTGATTTCTTACAATTGGATTAAAAACTCAAACTACAGTTGCTAAAACTGGCCCCTTGTATTCGTATTTCTTTGCAGAGATTTTAAAAACTTAAAATCAAAATAACTTTGACCGCGATAATATAGAAAACGCTCAAGAATTCTAAAAGGAATTTTAAGAAAACCATTCAAAAGCGACTAGAATTTTTAGGGATGACATGAAGCTATTTTTACACAAATCACAATCTAGTTTCTAGATGTCTGTCACATAATTTTTTCTAAGAGTTGAAAACAGGATAGAAAAAAAACCCCTCATAATCGAAAGTGTATGAAACAAATTACTAACACCAATCAGAAAATAATCGAAAAATAGACGAGAAAAAGAAACTGAAGCAAGTAAACGGTGAGTTCTGGGGCTCGCCGAAGATTTTAATACCCGATCTCACAAGAGATGCTTCATTGTCTGTAGGATTAAAATCAGCTGATTCTAAATACTCCCTTACAATATAAAAGAAACGGCAAAATTCCATTAATTAAACTCACTTACATTCATAATACTTACCAACTTCTTATTAACAAGGATTTAAAATATATTAACCTTACTATGTTAGAAAGTTATCAGTTAGAAAGTTTATCAGTTTTTAATAAAACACATAATCAAGTTAAAATTATGTCAAATCAAACTAAAACTAGAATTAAAACAGATAACCATAAATACATTGGTTCTATACATTTTCATAAACAATTTATTCCAATTAAAAATATGTGGAAAAAAATTACAACTATAACCTAGCATTTAAAACACAAAAATTACAAAATCTATTAAAAATTAAACGTCACATTAACCCTCTCCAAAAGAGTCATCTACGAAATACCCATTGAAATAGAGAATGGAATCGTCTATTATATAGGAAAAGCCAAAAGAAATCTTAAAAAACGCATTTACGAACATCAATATTCTAGGCCTGCTAACTATGGTGGTTTATCCATAATGGTATTTGGCCCCGCCTTTTTTTCACACCAGAATAGCTATAGGGAAATATTCAGCAATATGTTCTCATGATTAAATGAGAAGACTGTTGCTCTACAACTATTCTGGTGTGAAAAAAAAGGCGGGGGCTTAATACCATTACGGATAAACTAGCATAGTTAGCAGGTCTAATATTCATTACGCTCTCCGAACGGTAATACATCCCTTAAGGATTATGTGTTAGGAACTGAAAAAGCAAGACCGTTATGGAACCAAGCAAAAATAATAGCTTCTGCCCCGAGTCTTATTAAACTTGAAATTCAGGAGAAATTGCAAATAATATATAAATAGTATATTCGCCATCAACATACTTGTCAACGTACTAATTAATATTCTGTAGTATTGTTAGCCTCGTCTTCTTTTTCACACCAGTATCTTTTAGGAGTATTTTTCTTATTATGTTAGGATTGATTGGATGGGAGGCACCTGTGACAGCGTCACGCATCCTCCATTACCTAAAGGTAGAAGCTAACGGATTGAGAGTCCCGAAAAACAATTTTACTGCAATGGAGAGAGGGGGGGGGTGATACATACCATGAATAAAAAATAGTAACAAAGGAATTTTAGAACTTATGGAAAAACGAAAAAGGAAACACAAAATAAAATAAGTAGGAAGGTTAAGTGCAGCATTACACAATAAGAAGAAAGTTTAGGGATAGTAAGAATATTTTTGTATTTTTAAGGAGCAAAATTTTTAAATTTTTTTTGGTATTTTAAAACGCAATTTTAATTTTTTTTTTTACAATACAGGACAACACAAAAACAAAGACAGGATATAATCTCCGAAGAGAAGTCAATGCCCGAAGGCGACAGAAAAGAGAAAAGAGAAAAAGGCTAACATAAAAAAGGTTAAAGGTGGGAGTTTAGACAGAGCCCCGCTTTGGGTCTGCGTCTATTAAGAGGATCATTATGGTCATATGTTTCTTCTTACTTAATCGTAATTGAATTTGGAGAATGTTACTCTAAAAACTTATTGGTGTTTAAAAAAGGGCGAGACTAACAACACTACGGAATATTAATTAGGATGTTGGCAAGTATGCATCAATTATACCCATTCCAAAGACACGGCGAGAATATGGCAACCTGTTCTGCATCTATTAAAAGATCAAGATGCTTGCTAATATTTCGAAAACCACACCTGATGAAATCCATGAGCAATTATACTCGGATGAAGCGTAGTTATGAGGATTTTTTTTTATATTTTATTTTTTAAATTAAGTTTTTTAAACCTATGTATTTTAACGTGTGATGTAGTGTGTTGTATTTCATAAATTTGATTTTTATACGTGTAAACAATTGCTCATTAAATATTGTACCATACTTCTGTCAATTATTGCTTTTTAATATTCTTTACACAAAACCATTTTATAACGTAGTAAAACTTATTAAAAATAAAACTATTTAAATTCCGTAAGTAAAATGTTAAAATAATACAATATTATGTATAAATTTAAGAGACAGAACGAATGCCAATATCCTAATTAATATTTCGTAAAATCATTAGTACTGCCACTTTTTTCACACCAGTTATTTAGAGTAATTTTCATCAAATGTAAATGCGATTAAATAAGAAGAGAAATGCTTTAAAAAGAGAGAAAAAAAAAAAAAAAAAAGACTGTTGTGAAAGAAAAAAAAAAAAAAAAAAAAAAAAAAAAAGGCAGGTTTAAAAGTTTTACGAAATATTAATTAGGATGTTGGCAAGTATGGCCATATTATGCATGTATTTACTTAAAAAAAAAAAAAAAAAAAAGATTTAAGTTTTTGTTTCACGGTTAGATCTTTTTCTAATAGAGGAAAGAAAAAAACTTTTTAAATAAGAAATAGCAATTATTAAATATAGAAATATACACATTTTCGAAAAGAATAACTTTTCTAGATTCATTCTATTTTAATTAATTTTCAATTTTTTTTTCTTTTTCAGTGTTTCTGAAATATAGATAAACGCTTTTAAAAATAGCAATTCCAAACTTCATTACTTTAATATATTATAAACAAAATTTCAGATTTCTTTGAATTTAATGTACTTAACTTTTTGCGGCGCAAGACAATTCGGATCATTATACTGCCTCCGGAATTCATGAACTAAATTAAACTAAAAGAAATTTTAAATTTTACTGTTAAAAAAACCGTCCTTTTTTGATATGTTATAAACGTAAATTTTTGCTAAAAAATTTCCGGGATGAATTTTTGCAGCTGGATCTTAAATTTTGCATCCTCGCAGCGAGAATAGCGCGCGTTAAGGGGTTAAACAGTGCACTAAAAATCATAAAAGGAAAAAACATATATATATATAATATAAAACAGTGATTTTTTTTAAAATCTATTTTTTAACGCTCGAATGTTTATGAGTTTTATCTAATAGTTAATGATCAATCTTCACATTCTTTCGTGAAATGCAAAACACGAAATGCATGGCAAAAATTTATAAAAAATGTGGAAGATTGCCAAAGAGCTTTTTGTTCACTTTAAGTATACTGAATCTGTGCAGGGAAGCCGCTTTTAAAGCAATTGAATATGTCTTTTGTGTGTGTGTGTGTGTGTGATAGAGAGAGAGAGAGAAGCGGGATGATTGCTTTATTATTATTTTTTTCTTTTCATCTCTCCTTTTCGTTCCAAGAACGAGATTTTCCTCTAATTTTAGAAAGAGACTTTGTGCTGGATAAATAAAACCAGAAAAAATATTCAACGTCTTGAACGCCAAAAAGAAAAACTGAATAGCATGCAACTGTTTCGGTAGCACGTAGCGTACCGTCTTCAGTCCATTAAGAAATGAGAGAGATCTGCTCCAATATAGAGGGGAGGAATCGGATTCTGACTAGCCAATAGAATTATACGGAATGTGGGGGATTGGCCAATGGGAAATTGAGAAAGGTAATTGCGAAAAGTATATAAGAAATTAACAAAATGTGGATTAGATGTAAAATTTTCAATAATTAGACAAATGACAACAATGAGACTACCGTTTCTCAATTTTCCATTGGCCAATCCTACCCATATTCTGCATGATTCTATTAGTTGATCAGAATCTGATTTATATATATATATATATATATATATATGTGTGTGTGTGTGTATCAGTATTTCTTTCTTATTTCTTATGCACTGAAGACTGTACTCTAAATGCTACCGAAACAGCTATATGCTATACAATTTTTCACTTTGGTGATCAAGACGTTGATGATTTTTCGTAATTTTAATGTTATTCCCCCTCTCCCTCTCTTTCTGTGTGTGTGTGCATGTATTTTATTTTATTTTTATATAAATATAAAAATAAAAAGAATGCGAGCAAAAAATAAAAACGAAACCACTCAAAAAGAAAGAAACAGAAAGACAGAAATTTATACCAAACCAAAAAAAAAAAAAAAAAAAAAAAAAAACACTGAGGCCATTGTAAGTGAAGCGCCTCATTGCAAGGTAGAAACACTAAAATGTTTCAAAAACTGCTAGTAAAAACAAAAAGCAGATCAGTCCCCTACCTTTTGCCAAGAGAAATTATTCAGTCCGCTGTGGTTCAAAATACAAAAATTAAAAAGGAAATAGATAAAAGACAAAATATTTTTAAAAAATATATAAAGTTATGAGATCTTTTTTTTTTTTTTTAATAACAACACCACCAACAACAAAAAAAAAAATGAACAACGTACAATTCATACAATAGAGTTTTATGCTCACAAGGAACATCACCCAAGTGTCCGGCTGCGATTTTAATGAAATTTTAATTTCTGATAGAGGGTATGTACCAAATATTTTTCATCATAGAAATTGTTGCTATCGTCCATGTTTTCTATATTTATCGAATTTTTTAAATGTTAAAGACACCATCAGCCACATATCAACAGTAAGCTCCGCGTTCGGGCGTGACTTAAAAATAATTTAGCAAAATGATTTTGCGCTTTCATGTTTAAGTTACAAATGAAAATTGATAGTACTAAAAATTATTTCAACTGAATTATTCATTTGAGTATTCACTTGCTGTATAAATACAAATTTTTCGCATATTTTTGAGTAAAATTTGATAGCATATCAAATATGAAAGAAACGCCTAAATTTCATTGAAATCGGAGCCAGACACTTGGGTGATGTTCCTTTTCGGTTCATTAGTCTATAGCATAAGTGCCAAGTCTTCCTTTTTTCAGAGCTGCCAACCTAATCCGGCAAATTGTTAACGCCTATTGAAAAACGCCCCTTTTTCTACACCACTTAATTTTTAGAGTATTTGTTATCTTCATTCATCGTAAATATATTTGAAGAGAATTACTCTAAAAATTAATTGGTGTAGAAAAAGGGGCGGTACTAACAATTTGCCGGATTTGGTTGGCAGCTCTATTTTTTTAAGGGAGACTTCAAACCGAAAAACTTTTATAGCTGTTTTCAGAAATATTAATCGTCGAAAATATATATAACATATTCCATTTAAAAATACTGGTGTCAATTCTGATTTAAAAGTTAAAAATGTTCGCAGCTCTGCTACAGGTAATTTCAAAAAAGGATATTAAAAACTATTGTCGAATCACGTTGCAGCTGCAGCCTTTGGATAGGTTCCACATGTGCGAGCAGTATTTAAATTATTTTCTGAATTAAAATAGATTTAAAAAAAGTTTTCTTCTATAACATATAATTAATTTAAAAAAAATTAAGTCAAATATTAATTAATATATATGTAAAATTTACAATTTATGAAAATAATGAGGCTTTGGTTATAACAATGTGAAAATGAATATTTATAATTTTTTTTTTTTTTTTTTTTTGTCATCCTTTTTTTATTGATATTTACTCACTTTATATTTTTTACCACGTTTAAAAAAGATGTTTTCCAGTCAAATATTTTTATACAGCTACGTCCCTTTTTCATTTATATTAAGGGATTTTTATTTTCAATTCTATTTATGCAAATTTAAGCAGATATATTAGCAGTTATTATTAGAATTATAATTTAAATATCTTATGAAGAGTCCATTTCTTTTGTTATTAAAATATTAGGAATTTATAATCGTAGTATTCATGTTTTCAAAATATTTGCTTTTCGGAACATTTTAAAATCAACGAACAGCGGTCTTTACTGTTTCCCTTCATAACATTTTTTTTTTCTAGAAATTCACATTTTCATATAGGAATCATGATGCATAAAAAACTACATTCTTTAAACAGACAAAAAAAAAAAAAAAACTTATTGAGTAGAAATTAAATAAATATATTAGATCTTGTTTTTCGTTTAAGTATTTTTTTAATTTGAATGCTTAGAAGCAAACGAAAAATTCACCGAAAAAAATTTATGTGTATTCAAAGTAAAAAGTATGTAAACATGAAAAATGTGAGGTACTTAATTGATCAAACAAATAGTTCTTTTTTCCCTTACATTGAATTTTAATTAAATTGCAGCTCATAAAAAAAAAAAAAAAAAAAAAAATCGTTAAAAATATTAGCGCAAAAGAACATTAAAAAAATTGTATACATTGTCATTTAGAATATCAATGATGCAAAATATGAATGTATATAATGTAAACATTCCAAAATGATATTTTTGTATCTTGCGCGAACAATATTACGAAATTTAGAGACTCTTTTTATTTAATAACCACCAATAATTTTGAGGAGTTACGCTTGATATATATGTTTTATGATTAATCTTCGATTCGATTAGGCAAATATTATTATTAAAAATTAATGCAGATTATGCTCTAAATTTGGCAACACCGTGCGCGAACAACATATTAATAATTCTTTTGTATATGTATATATATATATATATATATATATATTCTAACAATAATTCTTTTGCAAAGCCATTTGCTGTAATTCATAAGGAGGAAAAAATGTATATATGTATAATTTATAATATAGGAAAGAAGAAAATAAACTGACTACATTTGTATTATTAAGTAAAGTGATTTCAGTGTGAAACTGCACATGTGTAAGAAAGTGTAAAAAGTAACGATATTCATAAAATAAAAGAAATGAAAAGAAAAGAAAACTACATAGAAAACTCAAAAGGAGAAACCTTTTACTATATAACTTTAAAAAAATATATGTATATAAGTGTGTTTTTGTGTGCGTATAAACGCATCTACAGAGATAACAAGAGGCATCTACAGAGATAACAAGACAGATGCCTTCATTATTGGCTCGCAAATCTTTTTAACACTTTTCAACAAAGTTGAAAAGTTGAACTTTTGACAACAAAGTTGAACTTTTCGATTTTTCTGTCTGTTCGCGCTCTAACAGCCGTAAATATTCATCGAAATCCTTGAAATTGCTATATGACTATTATATTAGGATGACTACAGAATCGTCTTTTCCCCCTGATTTTTCCACCACTATGTTTATACAGGATTCGTACAATCGACATTTTTCGGCACCAATAACATTTAATAGCAATTTGTGTCTTAAAGTTGTGAGGTAGTAGTATATTAGCGTAATGCTACAATTAAAATTCGCACTTTGCAAGTAAAACATGAATACGAAGGTTTTAGGATTCAATTGAGTAATAGAGTTAGTTCTCATCCTAAAATAAAATTGTAATTGACATTATGCTAATAAGTTTGAAAAGTGATTGATACAGGGATGGAACACGGGCGCAGAATTCATACCGGAATCCGTTTAAGAAATTTCTCTACATATAATATCGTGGGTTTAAGAAGTAGAAGATTTTCTTACATTGAGAGTAGTATGAATTCTGCGCCCGTGTTCCATCCCTGTTTATATAAAAGGAGAAGGAAGATTTCTTTTGTGTGTTAGTTGGAGAGGGAGTTGAAAGGCGATGTATTTCATAGTTGGAGTGAGTTAGTTGGAGAGTTAGTAGAAGGCTAGCTGTTAGCGGCTAGAGGTTATTTGGATGTAAGTCGAGTAGATAGCGGTGTCAGGGAATCCTCCTGCTATCGAAAGGTTACTGAGCCGCGAGGGTTAATGAAGTTAAATAAAGTAGTTGAGAGTAATTGCGGTTATCTATTTAAAGTTAGAATAGCTAGTATGGCTGCCCATTTGAACTTATAAAGATATTAAAGTCCAACGCCCACCTTTTTCTATTAAGCTCAAATAAAAGCTGATTTTATTTTACATATCTGACTCTGTCATTTCTTCATAGATATATTAAGTAATTAAGTAAGTTTCAGCTTCAATCTCAAGTTAAAGTTAAATTGAACTATGGAGACGACATTAAGGTCGTCACAAAGTAAACTTATAAAGTTAAGTAAATTTGTATTATATAAAATTTGTGGTAGAAGAATCCTTACAAAAGGAAGTGTCTGTACGAACCGTGTTATATTATAATAATTCACTTTATTAATCGTGCAAACTTACTATTAAAAATTTCGAAAGAAAAATACTGGTGGAAGAGTCCAGGAAAACTTTTGATCTGATACTATCCTGTATATATTATACAGATTCATTATGGGATGTTCTCTATTGAAACTGGGTTAAATATCAGCATTGGTTTGTGTACAGAGACTCCAGAAAGAATTCCAAAACATTGTGTTCTATGAGAGGTATTTCTATAGACTATGTTTGAATACCTTTATTTAGCACAAATAATAATGAAATTGACATTTATTATATCATACTTCCAACATCCTAATTGATATTCCGTAGTACCGTTAGCCACGCCTTCTTTTTCACACCAGTACTTTTTTAGACTATTTTTCTTCTTATTTAATCGTAATTGCGTTTGTAGAATATTACTCTAAAAATTAATTGGTGTGAGAAAAAGAGTGGGACTAACAATACTACGGAAATTAATTAGGATGTTGGCAAGTATGTTATGCACATTCACAAAGGAAATTTCCTATAGAAGGTAGTATGTTTAATATTAAGATTTACAGAGCCACACGAAAACATTTATACTCATTATGACTACAGCTGGAACTTGCTAGAATTGAATTTTCATTTTTATTAAGCGCTTTTAACACTTTCTAACAATGATCAACCTTTGCCGGTCCTATTTAATTTCGTTTCTCTGGTCAGTATTGGAAATTTTTATTCACTTAATTTTAACTGTAACAGTTTCCTAAGCATTTCGAAAGTTGTTCGTCCATTGTATATATGAATGATAACTCGTCACAATTATTGGTGGTAGTTGAATGAAAAAGTTACTAAATTGGGCAAAAATGTTTAAAGTGTTAAAGCCGGCAAAGGGTTAAAAGTTGTTGTAATTTGAATTAGTCTATTTATCTGACTTTATGTCTGTCTCTAGCCCCGTAAGTATTTTCAGAATTTCTTCAAAATAAATATATGTTATTATTGCTCCCAATGGTATATTTTCCATTTAAAATGGTATAGATAGCACAGTTCTTTTGTGTACTGATACTCCCCGCCAAAAAAAAATACCAATGCATTGCGTTTTATGAGAGGCATTTTTATAAATGCATTTTTAAATAATTTTGTACTACACAAATCACAAAGAAATTGACATTTATTGTTCAGATACTAAAAACAAAAAAAGAAAAAAAAAAGAATTTTTTTTTTTTTTTTTTTTTTTTAAATATATATAGAATATGGTAAGTTCAGCGTTAAGATTTACTGGACTACTCTAAAATATTCGGATACATTAAAGGCCACAATTAAAACATGCTTGAATTGCATTTTTTTTATTTTTATTTTTTTATTTTGTGTTAAGCGTTTCCAATAACGTTGAAGAGGAAGAGCCAACCATCTCATTAATAACCGTACAATTTTAATGCCCATTTTTTCACACAAATTTATTTTTAGAGTAATTCTCTCTAAACGTTGTTAGGATTACATCGAAAAAATGATTGGTCTGAAAAAAGAGGCGGGTACTAAAAATTGTACGGTTCATAATGAGATGGTTGACAAGTATGTACCTGTGTGTTTTTCTGTAACTATGTCTGTCCGTTATGTGATCGGGTAGGCATAATTCATTGAACGTCAAACGATACAACAAGTACGTTCAGGTGCAAAGTGTTAATAATTTTTGCGAATCGCATGATTTTTCGTTCTTGGTACAATATTCATTCAGGTGTGCAAGAATTTCCGTCTCAAGACGGAACACTTACACCAGCAAATTTTTACCAATAGTCACTGCTCGGCATGAAAATTGCCTCTGACACCATTTCAGCATATTCTTATGTAAAATGACCTCCTGAATCCGAATAGGACAAGCACTTTGCCTTATCACCCACCGTTTTTTAGGAATGACCCTCTATTTTTATCATTTTTCGGTGGTTTTATCAGAGCTTGATTAAGGGGGAAGTACACATTATTTATACTTACACCGTTATTTTTTAACAAATACTTTCCTGCTATAATAAACACAAAATTCTCATTAAAAATTATTTTAAAAGAATTCTGGTGTCTAATAATGGTGAGTAAATTGGATTCTTTTACACCGTTCAGTTTTTATAAAAAATATTTCCTCGTCAAAACGTGGAATTTCCATGACTTCAAGTAAAAAATAATTGTAAAAATATTCCGGTGAGAGCCGAGGTAATGTGTGCTTCCCCCTTAATCAGGCTCTGGGTTTTATGGCTATAAATTTGATTTTTAAGAGGGAGGAGGATTATTTTAACCGTTAAATATCTTCTGAGGTGCTGCAGAGTTGGAAAATTCTAAAACATGAACATTTGCGACAAGGGAAATTTTTTGGGGGGATTTGCCACTGAAATTATGCATTACATATCTTATATTTTTTAAATCTGTTATTAATGTTATTTTTAAAACTTTATTTTTTTGTTGTTGTTGTTTTCAGGTGTTAAATTAATTATTTTTTATTTTTCAAATCAAATTCATGGTCATAAATTATCGAAAAATGAAAGAAATTGAGGGAGGGGTGGTGTATCTAGAAAACGGTGAATGACTGGGCAAAATGAGAGTCATATTCGGATTTAGGATGTCATTTTACATTAGAAACTTATATATAAATGATACTGGTGTGAGTTTTTTATTTTGACTAAGTAGCTTTTGCATCTCTGATTCATTTTATAATAATGCTTTATATTATCGAGATAAACTAAATTAGACTTTTAATAAGTAAACTAGTTTCGTATTTTTTTCCCGTATACATTTATGTTACTTAAAATGAATGAAAGAAAAACTGAATAAACTCTACGAAGTGAGTAAATATTTACAAATTTCATAGAATAACCAAAAACAAATATTTTTCTTTCGCACAGTTTAATAAATCTTTTATCAACATTACAACTGTATCGCACAATATTTCTAAATAATCAAACTTACAGCAAGAGAAAATTCTTTCTTTGTTCTTAAATATATTCTTAAATCACACCACTTCTTGACATCAAATGACTCTCTTGAAAAATTAAATCAATCAACGCTACATCTTTCTTCTAGAATTGAATGATTCTTTTTTTTTTTTTTTTATCATTAAGTGTAAATAAAATTTCGAGGTGATACACTTTGAAGAATAAATTAATAATTGTTCTTCGTGTCGTTTCTATAGAAACAACTGCGCTAAAAACTTTAAAGACAATTCTCAGTCAATCTGTTTATAGATATATTTTACAAATAAAAGCTAGCCTTCATTTTAAAGCTTTAAATAGAATGCAAATGTTACATATTTTATATATCGTCTTAATGAAAGATGCATTAAAATATTTCTGATTGTTTTTTCTGTTTAATCCCAATATTTACACAATTTATTAAAGTAAATATCATATGAATTATGTTTTACAAATATGTATTCAAACGATCAAAAAAAACACTAGGAGGAAGGTATAGAGAAAAAAATATATATGAAGGAATAATAAGAATATGTATGATATTAATTCAAGCAATCAAACAAATTCCCTGATCAGTATGTGAAGATAAAAATTAAATATATATACAAATGAATTAAAAATTAAATCATTAAATATCAAATAGGAATAAAAGTAAAAAGTAAGGTTCTACTGACAGGAAGTTTCATTACCACTAATTTTTAACCCTTATATGCATTTTTTTTTTTTTAGTAAATAGCATTTGAAATCAACCTGGAAATGGGTGTAGTTAATGGGAAAAAATGATGTATTTCTAAAAAAAGTTAGTTCTCCGTCATACTGCAGTTATGGGAAATTTAGGTAATCGTGAAAATTTTTGACCTTAATTTTTTTACTTTTTTATACGTTTTCAGGTGTGAGAAATACGAAAATATCAAAAGGGGTATGGTGTCCGTCTGTAGGGTGTCTGTTAGTTTGTTAGTCCGTTAGTATGTTAGTGTGTTAGTCTGCGTACATGATAACTCACGAACAAATAATCGCAGAGAGGTCGGACCAGTTTTAAATTATTATTTATTACACTGGAAAAAACCGTGTTCTTTTGCAACATACAAATTTAAAAACTTTAGAAGTTTTCGAAATATACGATTTTCTTAGCATAGGGGAATAGGGTAAAATTTCTCTTAATCAGAACAGTTTTAAAATATTAGTTTTAATGCCGGGATGAATATCATTAATTATAAATATGCTACTTTGAAAATTCGCAAATTATTCAAAATTTACTAATTTCTTAACATGGCAGAATACGGCAAAATTTCGTATAAACGTCGGTTTTGAAGGATATTTTCTTCGTAAAGATGCCAGGCTACTTTTAACCCTTTGCGGCGCAGGGTAATACGGATCATTTAAATTACACTCCCACCGGAATTTACAAACAGAATTAAAATAAGAGAAATTTTAAATTTTCATGTTAGACAAAAATAGGCCTTTTCTGCTATGTCATAAATGTAAACTTTTGCTAAAAAATTTCCGGGATGAGTTTTTGTCCTTGAATGTTAAAATTAGGTGTTCCATCAGCGGGAACGCTGCGAATGAAAGGGTTAAAGTATTATATAAGGTACTGGCATAAACATCCTTGATTGTGCGTTTTCTAATTTAAAAATTTCGTAAGTCATTGGAAATTTACGATTTACTTAATATAACAGATTAGGGCAAAATTTCGCATAAACGTCCATTTTGAAGGATATTTTCCTCGTAAAGGTGTCAGAACACTATTAAAATATCATTTAGGATACTTGCATGAACACCACTGACTATGAAGTTTTTAATTTAAAAATTTCGTAAGTTATTTGGAATTTACGATTTACGTAACATGGCAGAATAGGGCAAAATTGAGCATAAACGTCCGTTTTGAGAATCATAAATATATATCAGACAACTTCAAAGTAATATTTATGATGCTTATTTGAACATCATTGACTAACAATATTCTCATAGGAAAAAATCGTAAGTTATTCGAAATTCAAGATTTTATCGACATAGCAAAATAGAGCGATATTCTATATAAATATGCATTTTGGTGATTGTTGCATTGGAAATAAAGAAGAAAAAATAAACAACGAAATTGACCCTGATAAAATAAATTAATAGATTAGAATAAATTAAATATATCAAAATGAACGGTGGGAAGCCTATTAAGCGGGGATTTCATTCTATCTCTGTGTCAAGTGTTTGATCATAATCATCTCTCTTAACATGAATATAATTTGTCCTGCACTAGAAATTTATGAGAACATACATATGAAGCGGAACTGAGCAGAGTACACCTATGCCAACTAGTTTTGCATAAATTTGTCAGTACATGCAAAAATAATATTATTCATTACTCTTACCTTGTTTATATGCGAAAACAATTTTTCTTGTATGTTTTTATTACTTTTTACATAAATGATCACAATTCGTAGACCTGCCGAAACGAAATTGTATGTCGAAATGCGTGCCAGCAGATGAAAATTGTCACAGATAAAGAAATAAACTGTCAGCAATTCTAGTTGCGTTCGCAAACAATAAATAACTTTGGTAAAATTAAAATTAATAAAATACATTATGAAAAGGAAAAGGTTGCTATAAAAAGAGATATGAGATTTTAAACATACGATGTAGATCTTCATCGAGGTTTGAGGTTTAATAGAAAATTTATTATAAAACTAGCCCAATTTTAAAAGTTCATTGTCAGTGAAAAGTGGAGAAAAGTGTCTTGAAAAAACAGACGGCTATACGACATTATAAGCAAAATGTAACCTTTATAGTATTTTATTTGACAAGTGACAGAAAAGTATATTTTAAGGCTTATTTTCATTTTATATATATATAAATAAATTTATTTCTGTAAATTTCTGCATAACACACAGAGTCTGCATAACACAAAAAATGTTGTAAAATAGAGTAAACGTGTAAAAAATTTTTAGAGAGTATTTTAAAGTTCGTTGAAGTAAATAATATTTTAGCCGCTTCTAAAGAATACACACACACACACACAAAAAAAAAAAAAGCACCATCAAATAAAATTTTCGAATCACATATTATTATTTATAATCATCTTTAAAATGTAAAATAAAGAGTGAAATAAAAGATAAACACGGTATTCTCGAAGGAATCATTCTGTCTGATAAATTGTTCTTTTATTTATATTAACACTTCCGCGACCACTAATGTAGATTTATGTCATTTGAAAATCTGCAACTCCGCCAGTAGGCGTTTCTTTCGTAATTTGTATGTTACTTATTTCTTAAGTATATTCCTAATTTTACAATGAAATATACTATGGATACAAACAATATGATTAGAAAGAATATAGTTACAATGTATATCCACTTGTGATATAAATATGAATGCAGAAAATTTTGTTCTGAAATATTGTAACTTCGGGATATAACGCCCACAGGCAGACCTTACTGTCAAAAAGACAAAAGCATGCGGCTGTGAAAGTGTTAATATGAATCAGTCTTTTTTTTCTCGCTGTTATTTGAAATTTTTAGAAATATTTCATTTTCGTACGATTTTTTAATTAATAAAATCATCAGATTAAACCATTAAAACAACGAGTTAATATACCACTTTAACTTATCCATGTCATGCTTCGTTTTACATTTGAAAGTTCTCTTTTATTTTATTGTATTTTATTTTTTAATTGAATATTCAGTTTTCTGCATTAAAGAAAAAATTTGTGCATCCATTCAATGAACAAGTTATTCATTACAAGCTCTTCGCATTTAAATACTTCGCAAACAGAAAATACAAATTCTATCTAAGTCTTTATTTTTTCCATCTGCTTCTTGTTAAAATGTTAAATCCCAATTTTGGATAGCACGCTTATAATTTTAATAAATAATATTATAGTTTTAAAAAATGAAAGAACACGCTTTTATAGAAATGTGAACTAAAAAACACAAAATATCTATCTTAGTAATAAAATGCAGGGTAAGAGAAAATCTTGTGAGTGACACACCATAATATTTACATACATTTAAATCTTTAATTAAAATAATTTAGAATTAAACAAAAACCATTTTTAAAAAACTTCCCCTGACTGGGATCGAACGCTAGACCTTTAGGTTCGTAGCGCGGAGCTATACCTCAACGCCACGGCGTTCACGCCGGGAAAGTCTTTTTTTTACAATATAGATTTTTTGTTTGCTCCCAGAGTGGTTACAAACATGCATACAAATATACATACATACATACATACAGGTGAAGCTAATAAAAGCGTGTTAAAAATCCCAACCAGTGACCCGGAAGTCTTGTTATTAAAACTGGATGATGAATTTAAGATGAATTTTTCTGTTTCAGAATAATGGAGCGAATCTCAAGGTAGAAGAAGAAGAAAAAAAAAGAACTGAATCTGCACTAAACAACTGTGATTTTTAGGTTGGTGAAAATATGGAAAAAAAAAAAAGAACACACTGATGTCGAAGGAAAATGACCAATAATAACTTTTAAATTAACTTCATGAAAAGCGTTAAATTTTAACAATTGTTTCAGCAGGAAATAATTTAGTTAAGCTTTCATCTTGCTTAAAAAAAAATAAATACGATTCTTGAAGTGAGAGTAGCAAATGTTACTTCAGTGACGCTTACCCTTTTTTAATCCGATGAAAACGTTTACCAGGTAAACTAAACCCGAAACGATCGGCGAATAATCAGTGCCTTTTATGATTTTAATTTGCTTGTAAATATAGCCAGCGATATTTTTATGTACTAATATATAAGAGTGAAATGTTCTTAAATCTGAATTCCACTAAGTAATTTCTGGAAATAAAATTCATAGCATAAATAAGTTTCTTAATCTACGTACAGTGTGTCCATAAAAACACTTCTCGATTTTACTTGGTTATGAAATGTAAACATTGGGAAATATATTGTGCTCACTTTTTGGGTAAACATGTAACAACTTATAAAGTTTATGTGATATACGTTCATTACTGGCACTCAGTGTGTGCTCCACCTGTCACATGACAAACATCTATGAGATAATCGAGCTCATTCCATATCCGGCGTGATTGTGTTTACAGCTTCTGTGATTCTGTCCTGCAGAATTTCCATACGTACCTCCCCTGCGTACCTCCATGGAAATTCTGCAGGATAGAATCACAGAAGCTGTAAACACAATCACGCCGGATATGCTTTCCAGAGGACGGAATGAGCTCGATTATCTCATAGATGTTTCTCATGTGACAGGTGGAGCACACACTGAGTGCCTGTAATGAACATATATCACATGAAACTTTATGAGTTGCTACGCGTCTACACAAAAAAATGAAACCAATATTCCCCAATGTTTTCATTTTATAACCAAATAAAATCGAGGAGTGTTTTTGTGGACACACTGTATATATCAAACCATATATATCGAATTTGGAAAATTTCTCGCAAATAAAAGAAGGTTGCTAAATGATAACGAGCTTTCCCTAGCATCATAGGTTAATCGGGCCCTGAGTGTGTCGGAATTGCCCTTTGAGGTACAAAGAAATTATGCTAATTTCGTATAGATAGTCAATAAAAATTTCAATCAAAGTTAGAAGAAAAAAAATTAATCATTTTTTCTCCATAAATTTTAACCTTACCAGTCCTATTTATCTTCACGCCTCCAATTAAAATGGGCTGCAGTTTTTTCAAGCATTAACACGTAAGTAGTCAATATAGGCAGCGCCACCTATTACAGATTGCGCACTTTTTATTTAACTCTTACCAATAATTTGAAGAAGTGATGTGATCGACGTTCCTTCGATTTTATTCGCGTTCTATGTGTATCAAATGCTACTTCTAAAAGTTTTTGGTGGCTATTGAATAAAAAAACCTGGCAACACTGAAAGATGGGCGGCAAATCTAGCGACTACTAACGGGTTAAATTTCTGATTTTTTATTTTTTCTTTTGACTATAACAATACCCAGAATTCACACCGGAATAGCCTTCTCATTTAAGAATGTTTATAATAACACATTGCCTGCGGGCAGAGTTTCTAACTTTTATAATTTATTCACGAGCATTTTCAGCCCCACCTCTTTTTCATACCGGAATTTTGAAAAATGATTTTCTTCTAATTTAATCATTGTCACATATTAAAGAGAAATAATCTACAAAATTTCTGGTGCGAAAAGAAGGCTAAAAAGTTCGTGAATAAATTATAAAATTTGGGAACTCTGCCTGTGGGTCTTCACACGTTTTCTAGACAAAGTTTCGCCCATTTTATATTGTAGAAAGCTCTATACCAAAGCCATGCTTGTCAACCATCTCAATAATAAATGGACAATTTTTAGTAGCTGCCTTTATTTTTCACACCAGCCTCTTTTAGAATAATTTTATACTTATTCAATCGTAACTACATTTAAAGATAAATCATAACCTCATTAACTAGATGCCTGTCGCGTGGCTCTTAAACCTGGCAACAGGTTGAAGGTAAGCAGCGCCACCTGGTATAGATTGCGCTACTTTTTTATTCAACTGTCACCAATAATTTTAAGAAGTGATATATGATATATATAATCGACGTTTCTTCGATTCTACTCGTTTTTTTTTTTTTTTTTTTTTTTTTTTTTTTCATTTCAAATCACACTTTTAAAAATTTTTGGTGACCGTTGAATAAAAGAGTCGCGCAATCTGTACCAGGTGGCGCTGTCTGCCGCTTGAACTGTTGCCAAGCTTAAGAGCCACGCAACAGGCACCTACTTAAGGAGGCTATGGATAAATACTCTTTAAGCAAAAAAAAAAAAAAAGTGTAGGGAAAAGGGGGCGTGTGCTAAAAAATCTTCCGTTTCATAATTAGGATGTGGGCAGGTATGCCACAGCGTATATCTTACCTGCCAATATTCTAACTAATAATCAGTATAATTTTTAGTCCCGCTTTTTTTTTTCCACACCAGTGTAAAGAAAATGCGTTAAAACAAGGTTTTATTTATATATAATCTTTAGAACCTGTTTCTTTACATCGAAGCTATTTCTAGAGCCTTTTTTCTAGTGCATAGTTAGAGAGGGGTTTTCCCTTTGCAGCATCCATCAATAATCTCATAACATGTTAACACACGATCGTCCCTGATATCACCTTTCAATTTCCTTCATCTTGATGAAAAAATTCTCCTTTTCTTCATTCACATCATATAGATTTTCTTGGAAATAGCTTAGATGGGAGTTAACAAAATGGAGTGTTAAGCTTATTTCTATCAAAAAGTGCCGTTTTTTGTAAAAACTGTACATGATGGAAATTTCTGAATATGTTTTTCTTAATCAGCATCGAAAAATACGTCAGAAAAACGCATCATTTTGCAGAAAGAAAAAAAATCGGCACAGGCCTGTGTTGTTATTTTAAATCACCCTCATATACAGAATCCGTTTAAATCAGTTTTTCGAAGAATGAAACCTTTTAAAAATACGTATTTATCATTTTAAATGATTCTTCAATAGCAGAGATTTATTGGAAAAAGAAAATTGAAATTCTGATTCGTTTCACGTAATTTTCCGTAATTGATTGAAACATCGGACAGAATAGCTCAACAGTTATTAGAATTTTTTTTAGAGATTTCTTCGTGACTTGAGAGAAAAAAGTTACAAAACGGAAAAAAAGTATTTACAACACATAGTTGTCCGGAAATCCTGGTCTTTTGTAATTGCACGTAACATTTAACAAACTTTTTCCGAAGTTTTTTTTTTTTTTTTAATCTTATTGTACACATTCACGACTGACAAGCGTCTCGGTTTTTTATGTATCACATATATACAACGTTCCCAACTTTTATAGTTTATTCATGAGCATTTTTAGCACCACCTTCTTTTCGCACCAGAAATTTTGTAAATTATTTCTCTTTAACATGTGACAACGATTAAATAAGAAGAAAATAATTTTTTAAAATTACCGGTATGAAAAAGAGGCGGGGCTAAAAATGCTCGTGAATAAATTATAAAAGTTGGGAACATTGCATATATATATATATTGCGTACTTGACAACATCCTAATTAATGTTCCGTAGTACCTTTAGCCTCGCCTTCATTTTCACACCAGTATTTTTTTTATAATATTTTTCTTCTTATTTAATCGTAATTGCATTTGTAGAATATTACTCTAAACATTTATTGGTGCGAGAAAAAGGGCGGGACTAACAATACTACGAAATATTAATCAGGATGTTGGCAAGTATGATATTAGTTACCTTAATCATAGCTGCCAATATTTTAATTTATTCCGGAGTATTTTTAGCCCGCCTTTATTTCGTACCACTCACTTTTTTAACAGTAATTTTGTTTTATTTTATCGAAGTTATATAATGGAGAAAATTTTTTCTATAAATAAAGTGGTGCGAAATAAAGGCGGTGCTAAAAATACTCCGGAATAAATGAAAATATTGGCAGCTATGCCTTAATGTTATTTAATAAGAAAAATTGAAGGCTAAATAAACCAAAACTTTCTATAAAGATATAGTGATGTGCAAAAGAGTGGGAGACTGGTACTTATGAAAATGGGATAAAAATTTGTTAAGAAAACGTATATATTTGGTGAAATTAGCATACAATAAATAATTTTTCTTTTTACGATTATTTAGGTTTAGTGAACACATTTTGTAAATGAGTTTTTTACATTTCATATTCTGTTGCATAGTATTAATTTAAGAAGTTTCATTTTTAACCCTTTGAGTACTGAATTATTTGAAGATTTTTATGTCCATTTTTAATTTGTCGCTATATGGAATGATTTTGAATTTTTGACAGTAAGTTCCGCCTATGGGCGATATTCTCCCATGTTACAATACTTCAGAACAAAATTTTCTGTATTATATTACAAATGAATATACATTATAATTTTATTCTTTCTAATCAAAGTATTTGTATCCATAGAATAGTTCATTGTAAAATTGTGAATATTGATTATATATTTAAGAAAAAAATAGCATACAAATTGCAAAAGAAACGCCCACTGTTGGAGTTACAGATTTTCAAATGATGTGAATCTACGTCAGCGATCGCGAAAGTGTTAATATGTAAAAGTAACACATTTTATTTGAAATATACTTATATTGATGATATAAATATGGTTGTAAGATATCATAAAAACGTCAGGAAAGTGTTTGCAATCAATGCGCACTGGCAGGGGTGCCGCAAACATCAACGCCTACTTCTTAAATTCAGATGACGAGTCATACTCGTCCAACGTAACTTCGCCCATGTAAGCAGATGACGAGTCTCACTCGTCAAATGTACCCAAAGGGTTAAAGACATAGTTTATGAAATATTTAAAATTGACACTGTTTTAAGTAATTCTATAGATTGTTAAAATAAAACAAAGAAAAATAAATCTAATTTTTATAGCAATACGTTGTGTTTAGGGTTTTCATGATGGTAGTTGACGTTTCTCAAGTGTACTAAAGTGTAGAATACGACAGAAAATAGCAATTTTGAATGAAAGATTTCAGTTGGAAAATATGAAGAATTATGATCATCAGGGAATTTAAGCTAAAGGTTACAGGTTCATTTACTGACCTGAACATATTTCGCTTAAAAAAAAAAAAAAAAAACATTTATTTTCAAATATTCTTTAATTAAATCAATTTTTAAAAATATAGTCTCATTTCTAAAAACTATTTTAATGTGAGGGTACATTACATTAACTAATATTGACAGAAGTTTTCTAAAAATTGTACTCAATTAGACCTGATATCAGGCTTACTGTTCTACCTTTCTATCGCATATGAAGTGTAGTGTTCACATATTAGTATCGTATATTAAGCTTTTATAGTTGCATTCGTTACCTCTTAAGTATGAAAAAAGACAGAATGTGACAAACGTAAGAACTCTGAACAAGAATGTCGATCCAAATATTATATTAGTAGTTAAAAACTTTGGCGGGTGGAGGCAGTGATTCTAGATTTGTTTTCCAAACTAAATAGATTTCTTTCAGCCACCAAAAACTTTTAACCCTTTGCGGCACAAGGTAATTCGGATCATTTAAATTATACTGCCACCGGAATTCACGAACAAAATTAAATTAAAAGAAATTCTAAATTTTAAGTTTAAAAATAACAGCCTTTACTGCTACGTTATAAGCATAAATTTTTGCTAAAAAATTTCTGGGATGAGTTTTTGCAGCTTGGAGGTGGTTTCACACGTATACCACCGCGCGTTAAAGGGTTAAAAGTTGAATATGATATATATAAAAAGCGAATAGCATCGAAGAAACGTTGAATGTATGTCATGTATCACTTCTTAAAATTATTGGTGGCAGTTGAATAAAAAAATCGCTCAATCTGTACCAGGTGGTGCTGTCTACCACTTCAATTGTTGCGAAGTTTCCGAGCCACGCTACAGGCATCTAGTTTAGGAGGCTATGTTCGAACGCTGTCGCGTTCATCCTCGGTGCACTTGGCGACACTGCCTATTTTGGATTTTTTTTTTTTTTTCTTTCCGAGACTTTTCTTCACTTCGTTTCTTCTTTTTAACATGAGTTCTCATTCTCTAGGCATTATACTATGCTCTCGGTCATTTACGGCGAAGTTAGTGGTAAGTATCTCTATGGCATAATGGTGTGAATTATATGGCTATTTTTTGGAATTTGAGGTTATTAAGTTTAATAGAATTAAAGTTTTAGATAAAGCGGTAGATTGTTTATTATATTTTAATTCGGATAGATGTTCAGTTTCTCGTTCTTTTATGTGACGTTATAGGTATGACCAAACGCCACATAAAAGAAAAAGAAACTGAACATCTATCCGACTTAAAATATAATCAAAAATCTCCCGCCTTATCTAAAACTCCTAACTTTAATCCTATTAACCTTAATATCCTGAAATTCGCGACAGCGTTCTAAATATATATCCACACAAAAAGGATGAACATGAGGTACTTATTTTTACCAATAAAAATTGTACGGCTTTTTTATTCAACTGACACCAATAATTTTAAGAAAGGATACATGAAATATGTATCGCGTTTTATATATATCAAATTCCACTTTTAAAAATTTTTGGTGGCTCTTGAATAAAAAAGTCGCGCAATTTGTACCAGGTGGCGCTGTCTACCACCAAGTTTCCGAGCCACGTGGAAGGCATCTAGTATTAGGAGGCTATGGTTGTAAAGATGAATGAGTTCCCCATTTTTGCTACCACTATTTTCGAATAATAATTTCTATCCTATTTAACTCAAAAATATTACTGTAACAATACAATTTTTGTATATAAATACTTGTAGCAGAAAAAGTGGAATTTATTCCTACACATGACTAAGAATATAATAATAAATATCGAAGGATGAAATTTTCAATTTATTGTTGACATTATTTCCATCTTTACTACATTTTTGAAGTAATATTTTTAGATTAAATGTGATAGAAATTATTATTCAAAGATAGTGGTAACAAAATAGTGAAACGTTTTCATAATTTATTCTAGAATCATACCTGATAACTTATAGAACTTAATCCGCAATATTGTTAGTACCCACTCATTTTTCGCACCGTTATTTTTAAAGAGCACTTTTCTTCTTATTATATAGCGATTACATATTGGAGAAAGTTTTTTTACAAGCAAAGTGGTGTAAAAAAAAGCGACTTCTATAAGTAATCCGGAATAAATTATAAATTTTACTAGATACATACTTGCCAACAACCTCATTATGAACCTTACAATTTTTAGTACCCGCCTTTTTATCCACACCAGTCATTTTTTAGAGTAATTTTATTCTTATTTAATCGCAACAACATTTGGAGAGAATTACTCTAAAAATAAAACGGTGTGGAAAAAGGGGCGTTTTTTCAAGGGGCGTTAACAATTGTACGGTTATTAATGAGATGGTTGGCAAGTATGTTGATATATAGAATGGAGGTAAATTAAGAATCTATATTAATCTTATCCATTCACATGTTTAAATGATGATTTGAAGAAAATTATTTATTTATTCTTTTTTCATTAATTTGATATATAATCAAGTAAAAATATGTTTACAGTATAACTATTCTAAAATATTCAATGCTAGAATTAAATAAATAAATAAATAAATAAATACAGTTAAATAATAACATTTCAATAAATATTCTTTCTCTTTTTCTAAAAGAAAAACAAAATAATAATAAAGGCGCTTTAAACAATTTGTAATAAAAATTATAATAGTGATTTAAAATAAAAATTCCCATACATTTTCTATAAAATAAACAGACTATATTGAATTTAGAATACAAATACCTGTAATGATTTATTTCCTATTTCTAAAAACATTTTTTTTAAATTCACGGAACAACCTGTAATGCTCTTTCAATATTATCTTTAAAAACTACCATTTCGTTATACGTCTTATTTTGATCGGACATAGAAAGATTCAGGAATAAAGTTTAAAAGAAATTGAATTTCAATTCGTGACAATACTGAATAGAATTTCTTGTAATTAAATTGCAAACTGACAAAGCCTGAGGGGCAGTACGCCTTTCTAGATAGGGATTTTTTTTTTTTTTTTTTACTTTTACAAATAAGTCCATCACTTTCATTTGAGTATTGAAAAATATAACTTTAGGTTTATTCTCGATGGAAAAAAAAAAGGGTTGAAATGTAATTTTCGTGAGTTTTTATTAATACGTATGTGCAGTTATGTATATGTGTGTGTGTGTGTACACAAGATGATACTAACTCGCGCCTTTGTAACCGCTATATGTTACGATAAAAAATTGTATTTGAAAAGCTGAAGCATTGTGGAAGCTCAATAACGTGTCCTGTAAGATTTCATAAAAATATCACTCTATTTTGTTTTTTATTTTCATGGGATATAAAAAAAATTAAAATTTAAAAATCTTTATTAAAATCTTGTAGAAATGAATTTGAAATTCATGACAAGAAAGAACTTGGTAATTACATTTTATACAGATTAAATAAGTGACAAACTTACGAAATAAACTTAGTTTTTATTTTATATTTTTACGTTTCTTTACTCACAGAAAAAGCTTATTTATTCTGGTTTTTATTTTCCTAATTATTTCAGTATATACGGGATATATCAAACTAAAAATAATAATTTTAAGATTTGCTAGAGTTCATTAAAACAAGCAACTTTCACTATCAGTGTTGGTTCGGAAACTAAGCGGCGAGCCGCGAGAGACACAATCATTAGAGTTCATGAAAAGCTACTTTTTACAGAACCTATCCTTCCATAGTCCGATGTTAAACCAGCTAACCTCAAATTACGACTTATTAATATACCTTATCGTCCTCTATATTTTTATTACAGAAAATCTTAAGTGTTATTGAAGATAATAAATATCGATGAATGGTTTGTTTCGTGTTACTCGCTGTGAGTGGTCTTGTATAATCATCCAAGAACAAAGTTTCTCGACTCAAGTACCCTGACCTCATGCGTTATTGCAATAGAGTTCTAACAACTACGTGACTTTCTTCTTAGCAACCGTACTTTGCTGAAGGACAATGCTAATTTTTCCATGCCTTTGAAAGCGTAATAGTCGAATTTTTTTATGCTTTTTACAAATATTAGGGGGACCGGAAAATAATGTCGTTTTGAATTAATAAAACGAAACCGGAAATTTTTGTTTAACAGTGTTTACATGGTACTTTACAAATAACCATCTTACAAGTTACCTAAGAATATCTTAAATTTTATCCAGGATAAATTTCCGATGTCAGTATTTTAATTCAAAACGACATTATTTTCCGGTCCCCCTAATACATTTACAACACTGTGTTACAATAAATTGATAACACTATTCCGCAATGATAAAATGGGTCAGTGGGGTTAACTGTCCCTCAGCAAACATGCTCGTGACGTCATCTGTTAGAACTATATAGTGTACCACATTGATTGACCTTGGACTGAAGAGAACAATTAAAATGACACCTTTCGCATCCCAGAAAGCTGTTTACGTAACTTTTCTTGCGGACTGCCGCAATTTATTATTATTATCATTATTTATTTATTTATTTATTGTCATAAATGAGTTAGGAAGTTTATTTGTTATTTAAGTAAATCAAGGTCAGCATATTAATAAACCCCTGGTTTTAATAAACCAAAGTCAGAATAGTAATAAACCCTTGGTTTTAATAAACCAAAGTCCCTTCTGAAACAATTAAATGATACACAAGGCTTTGTTTAACTTTTTCAATTCATTGGGCACTAATGTTTGGCAGGATGGTTTTTTGAAATCGATTTACCGGTACAAAAAGTGTAACAGTGTCGGTACTATGCAGAAAAAAAGCCAAAAAACTTGCATTTTGTTATATCATTTTATGTTTCTTTCTGTAATAAAGTTTCTATATGAAGTAACACAAAAAAAAAAAAAAAAAAAAAAAAACTTATTTTCAGGAAGTTCCTTTTAAATTAGGTTCTTATGCAACAATATTTTTTTAACATTAATTATTTCTTAAGTACCTAGTTTAAGTCATACATAAGTCAAAAAATTATTGTTAAAGAATAATGATTATTCTCAGTGCTACTTGCTAAATTGTGGGATTTTTTTTTTTTTTTTTTTTTTTTTTTTAATATCCACCACTAAATTTTAATTGTAACGGTTTCCTAATCATTTGGAAGACTTTTTTTTTTTTTTTTTTTTTTTCTGTAAGATGCCTACGCAACAATTAGCCAACCGTTACAATTAAAATTTAGTGGTGGATATTAAATAAAAAATTCCCTCAGCCTGACAGCACTGTTTGTTGTGTGACTCGGGCCTAATCAGGCTCTGGATACATATAATATCTATTTAACCCCTTAACGCGCGGTGTCCTCGCCACGAGGACGCAAAATTTAACATCCAGCTGCAAAAATTCATCCCGGAAATATTTCAGCAAAAATTCACGTTTATAACATATCAGAAAAGGACGGTTTTTTTAACCTTAAAATTTAAAATTTCTTTTAGTTTACTTTAGTTCATGAATTCCGGTGGCAGTATAATTTAAATGTTTCAAATTGTCTTGCGCCGGAAAGGGTTAAAAGGATCGGGAGTTGAAGTTACAAGAAAAAATGGAATTATTTGTAACCGGTGCGAGCTACAGTGCTCCAGGCGGATTTTAGTTAGTAAATAGGCAGAAGAAATGTGAAGAAGGCATATATTTTATAAAATTTTCACCAATCTTTTGATTTTTTGATCGAATGCTTTAGAACAGCTTAGTGTAACTTTTCATAACAAAGAAATATTTTGAAAACAATAAAATATTATTTGATACGTATCTCAGTCAAAAAGTTAGTTACCCTTCTTTCTAAAAAAGTTTTTGTGAAAGGCTATTTTATTGAAACTTTATAGCAAAATTTTAAACATGTTACTTTATTGTGTGACAAAGCGGCTTCCACGCACCAATTTTAGATTATCTTATAATCAGTTGTAAGCATATCTCGGCAGTTTCAAGTGGCTTCAAAACTAAAGATATATACAATGGTTTTTTGTAGGCGAAGTGATGTATCTGCGCTGAAATTTATTGGCAATTGTATGAAGTGTACGGCACAACAAGCTATTGCGAAGTTGTTCACCATTTTGAGAACGGTACACGCTAGCGAAGACATGACGTCACTGGCTGTCCGTGAGGATAAACAAAAGATTTCCTATGTTAATCGTCCATTGGATTTTTTGTAAAAAAATTATTAAAAAATAAGAGACATTATCATTCGACTTTAATCCCCATATTTAGGTATAGCTATATAGTTATACATACAGAGTGTCCTAAAAGTTCCAGTACTGACGCTGATGTATTTTTTATTTACACAACAACAAACCTTAGAACGATTATTTTTATGCTAATGATAAAAGGCACATTTAAAGTAACGGAGGAAAAAATACAGAACTTACATTTATAATAAATGTTCAAAATGTCCACCCTTTTCTAGGAGGCAAAGTTGAACTCTGTATTACGAACCTGTATTACGAAATTGTCGAACGAGCTGATACAGCACATTTTTACTCGGTACTGCATCATCTGGATATTTATATCGCCAAACATCTTTGCATCTTTCATACGATTTACATTCAAAATAAGCTTCAAACGGCGTAATTCTCTGAATGCGTGATAAACTTATTTCACTATGAAGAACAAAATAACACAAAACATTATTCTCACACATCTTGAGCGAGAAAAGAAACAAACGATAAAAAATAAAGAATTGATATAATAATAAGCAGACGATAAAATTTAATATTTAAAAAAAAAATCATGGACACAATGAGTTCTTTAAGTTGGAGTACTGAAACTTTTAGGACACACTGTATTAGGTATAGCAATAAGTTACTGTCTACATGTGTTATACTGAGTTATTTTTGCTGTATAACTGATAAAATTTTAATTTTAAATTTCAAAACTCTAGAAAAAAAAATGGCAAACTTACATTTTCGAATGAAAACATAAACATTTCATTTCAAAGGGTGATATTTACACGATAAATATCCAACTAATATACTAATTAAAAGAAAAATGATAAATATTCTATCATAATTTGTAGCCAAATTTCTTTTCAAATGTCTAAATAAAATAAATAAAGTACCTATCTGATATAAGATACTATTACAGGGATGGAACACGGGCGCAGAATTCATACCACTATCAATGTAAGAAATTTTTCGACTTCTTAAATCAACGATATTATAGGTAGAGAAATTTCTTAAACGGATTCCGGTATGAATTCTGCGCCCGTGTTCCATCCCTGTACTAATCTGTCACAGCAGAATAGATTTGATATCTGTCGTCCTTGAGGAGGAAAAAAAAAAATCGATTTTTTTTTTTTCGAACGTATTTAATTCCTTTGAAAAATCATGGCCATTTTAACAACGTATATTAAGAGAGCAATCAATAACATGAAACAATATTTCGTACAATACACATTACGAAAATATACATCTGGCATGTATATTTTTGTGTTACATTTTTGATCGCCAAATACAAAAAACGCCAAGAACGACAGAGTTTTGGAATTTAAAATTAAAATTTTGTCAATTTGACAGCAAAATAACTTAATCTAACACATGTGTACGATAACTAATTTATAATTATACCAAAATATGGGGTATAAAATCGGGCAATAATTTTCCTGAATTTTCAATTTTTTTTACAAAAAATCCAGTGGGTAATTAACGCAGAAAATCTTTTGCTTGGCCCCACCGACGGTCAGTGATGTCCCACTTCGCTTGCGTATTGGGATATATTTGACGACGCTGAACTCGAGAAAAATCTGACAACTACAAAGTTTTGTGATCGCTTCTCGAATGAATTGAATGCATTCTTTCAAAGAGACATATAACAATTCATAGCTGCCAAGATTTTTAATTTATTCCGGAATGCTGTCAGCCCCGTCTTTTTTCACACCGTAATCTTTGTAGAAAAATTTTCTTCAATATATAATTACAATTAAATATGAAGAAAATTACTCTAAAAATATTACAGTGTGAAAAAAGGGCGGTACTAACAGAATTCCTGAATAAATTTAAAAACTTGGCAGCTATGACAATTGACGCAATCTGAAATAATTTTAATGATCTCAAATGCTAAAAGTAAGATGACGAGGTGGAAGCTGCAACCCTAGAATGATTTTCGAATGTTGTATGCGATTTCTTGAAAAGCTTGTGCCACACCTTCACAAATATTTAAATAATAGCAGAAATCACGATAATTACGAAATTATAGATTTTGATTGGAACAAGGATTCAAAATGAAAAAAGTGAATTTTCGATACCATTTTCTTAGGCAATGTAACTAACCTTTTGAATTACCCTCGTAGAATCTAAGAAAAAGAAAATAAAAATGATGTGTATTAAGTAAAAAAATTATACGCACATTTTAATTGCCAAATTTTATTTATGTATCATATTGTATAAATAAATTGTATATTTTAAATCAATAAGCCAACCCGCTCATAAAACCTTTTGACAGTGGTGCTATGGTTAGGCTAAACTGTAGATATGCAACTACATGTACAGAGCTGGAATAAGGCCCAAGACACTATCACCACTATATTTTAATTTTAACATTAATTTTTGACTTATTTATAATAGAAATTCTGTACTTTCATTATGAAGTTACTATTATACGAAATTAGTGGTGTCGGAGAATCGAATTAAAACGTTGAAAATTAGACACTAATACTTTATAAAAATACTAGCTGACCCGACAAACGTTGTTTTGTCATATAAATTATTTCTAGAGAATATTTTGCTAGAAAAAAAAAACTAACTTATTGTAAGTGTGTAAGGATGTGGTATATAAGTGAAACAGGTATGGAGCGCTGTGAATGGTGACTGTGAATTCCGATTATAACGTAAAAGACATAATTATCGAAATTTTCGCTACTTGCTTCTTGCTACTTGCTACTTGGTACTTTCTACTTGCTACTTGTTATTTAAAACCTCCGCTATATGTCGAACAGCACAAAATTTTATTTCATACGGCAAATATTTCAATTTATGAGAGAATCTCTGATAGCAACGAATTTCACATAAAAATTCCGTCTTTTTTGAATAAGCTGTAACAGTCAGGACCGATTTGATGAAAATTTTTATCAAAAAGTTATTACAATATCTAACATCATTACATGTACATTTATCACAATTCAATTAATCGATGCATGTGAGTATGTGTATAGTATGAGCGAAGTGAAATGTAGAGTTCGTATTAAATAAAAACTTAAACTCGTTTTAATTAAAGGTGAAAAAGTTGAAACTCAATTTATTTTATAACAGGTATATTTTTTTAATCTACAAAAACTTAATTTATCGTAATGCCATTGGATGTACAATATTTTTGGTTAATCCTTGAGGAGTATACACAAACAAATTCGAAGTTTTTCCAACCCTGGAACACGCAACATATAATTGGCCGTGGGAAAAGCACGGATTTTCTAAATCTAAGCCACAAATTGGGACCCCTTTGGTGACTTTAAATATTTTAAGCCAGTTTTGCGATGAATTGAAATGGCTATCTCAATTGTGGAACTAAACATCTTGGCGAGAAGCGTCCGAGCTACTTCGGCGCCAAATTTCAAATTTTGCCAAAGGGATCCGATACTAAAGGTGTTCCACACAAAAAATAAATAAATAAAATATCAGTGACATACACACGAACAAAAGTATGGGACCCCATTGGTGATTTTAAATATTTTAAGCCATTTTTGCGATGAATTGAAATGGCTATCTCAATTGTGGAACTAAAGATCTTGGCGAGAAGCATCCGAGCTACCTCGGTGCCAAATTTTTCATACAAAAAATAAATATTGGGAGTACAAATTAATTCGGTCCGTTTTCAATAGATGGCTCTGGCTGATTTGTTTACTGAATATTGATAGATGTTTTTGGCATTGTTAGAAAGGTTTGACCTTTGTCAACCATATTCAGTCAACGAAGCTTCGAGTTTTATACAACAACATTGGTTTTTTGAGCATTCAATATGTCGAGTTTTGTGCTAAAGAAACAACATTTGCGGGAAGTTTTGATTTTCTTTTTTAATTGGAAGAAAAGTGCCGCTGAAGCGCATCGATCGCTTGTGGAAGTTTATGGTGAATCTGCGCCATCTGATAAATCATGTAGAGAGTGGTTTCGACGCTTCAAAAATGGTGATTTTAGTGTCGAAGACAATGAGCGCCCGGGCCAGCCGAAAAAGTTCGAAGACGCCGAATTGGAGGAATTGCTCGATCAAGATCCGTGCCAAACGCAACAAGAGCTTGCAGGATCGTTGGGAGTCACTCAGCAAGCAATTTCCGTGCGCTTAAAAAAAATGGGAATGGTTCAAAAGCAAGGAAATTGGGTCCCATACGAGTTGAAACCGCGCGACGTTGAAAAGCGATTATTCATTTGTCGTTAAAAATTACTTGGAAACGTTGAAATGGGAGGTCCTACCCCACCCGCCGTATTCGCCAGACCTTGCTCCTTCTGATTATTGGTTGTTCCGACGGATGCATCACGATTTGGCTGGACACCGCTTCACTTCTTTCGAAGAAATTCAAGAATGGCTCGATTCATGGTTTGCGTCCAGAGAGGACTCATTTTTCAGAGATGGAATCCGAAAATTGCCAGAAAGGTGGACAAAAGTTGTGGCTACCGATGGACAATACTTTGAATAACATGTTTTTTCATTTTGATAATAAATAAAATGTTTTTTTAACGAAAAAAAACGGACCGAATTAATTTGTACTCCCAATAAATAAAATATCAGTGACATACACACGCACAAAAGTATGGGACCCCTTTGGTGACTTTAAATATTTTAAGCCATTTTTGCGATGAATTGAAATGGCTATCTCAAAAATGGAACTAAAGATCTTGGCGAGAAGCGTCCGAGCTACTTCAGTGCCAAATTTCAAATTTTGCCAAAGGGATCCGATACTAAAAGTATTCCATACAATAAATAAATAAATAAAATATAATAAATTAGCTACACAAATAAATTTGTAGGTTAGGGTGGTTGTTAATCAACGCGCGTGTAAATTTGATAGAAAATTATATAAAATACTCACTCCAATTCCGCACTAAATTTGCAAAATGTATAGTTTTTTATGCACACTTCAAAACTCTTCAAACACTAATTACATCTTGATGTAATATTTCAATTAGGACACAATTTTTTGTATAACAATAATAACACGAAGTTACAAAATATTTTCCTGAATTTGATCGCAGCACCAACTGTCGGGACAAACTGGAATTACAATAGAATATACGCAAGCGAAGTGTGACGTCACTGACCGTCAGTGGATGCAAGAAAAAGATTTCCTATGTTAATCTCCCATTGGATTTTTTATAAAAAATTATTAAAAATCGAGGAAAATTATTTCTCGATTTTAATCCCCGTATTTGGGTATAGATATGTATTAGTTATCGTATGCATGTGTTAGATTGAGTTATTTTGCTCTCAAATTGACAAAATTTTAATTTTAAATTTCAAAACTCTGTCTTCCTTGGCGTTTTTTGTATGTGGCGATCAAAAACGTAATACGAAAATATACATGCCAGATGTATATTTTCGTAATATGTATTGTACGAAATTGTTTCATATTATTCATTACTCTCTTAATATAAGTTGTTGAAATAACCATTATTTTTGAAAGAAATTAAATATGTTCGCCCGATGATATGGCGATATTTTTTTTTCCGCCAAGGATGACAGAGTTTTGAGATTAAAAATTCAAATTTTATCAATTTTACAGCAAAAACAACTCAATCTAACGCATGCACGTGATAACTTATACATATCTATACCCAAATATGGGGATTAAAATCGGGAAATAATTTTTCTCGATATTTAGTAATTTTTTACAAACAATCCAATGGGCGATTAACATAGGAAATATTTTTCTTGCATCCACGGACGGCCAGTGACGTCATCACTTCGCTTGCTTTTTACTGAATATTCAATACTACGTTCGAAGCGCAGTCTGCCGGATACAATTTGAAACATTCCAAAATCAACAACAATTTATAAGTGATAAATTAATTAAATAAACAATTTAAATTGGACTGAATTGTAAATCTAAACCATTCTCGAATCCACCTGAAGACACACAAAAAGTTTCATTAAACTCGGTCCAGCCGTTTAGGAGGAGTTCAGTGACATACACACGCACAAAAGAAATATATATATATAAAGATAAATACAAAGGCACAGCTTTAGTATAGACCTCCCCCACCCCCTTGTCGAATTTAAATATTTTTGGCCATTTTTGCGATGAATTAACATGGCTATCTCAATTGCGTAACTGACGATCTTGGTGAGAAACGTCCGTACTACTTCGGTGCCAAATTTCAAATTTTTCCAAACTAAAGCTGTTCCATACAAAAAAAAAAAAAAAAAAAAGAAAAAGAAAAACTGTTTTATGATACATAAAAAATAAAAATAAAAAATTCTAATAAAATCGAAATTATTACTATTTACAATTAAGGTGAAAACATAAAAGAACCTTTATAAGTTACATATAAAGTATCAATTAAAACGAAAAATTTTGTTTTACTGTAGAAAAGAAAAGTACTACTAAATTAAATAAAAATTTTAAGCTAATACCAAGTATCTATGAAAATATTTATTTACACGCGAATATTTTCATAGTATATTAATTTTTGTTCTAATTTTTATTGTTTATCACGCGAAATTAAAAATATTTTATTTCCGGAAAAAAATAAATAAACGTGAATTTTGTTTATTTTGGCATCAAATATATTTTTCTTTTTAATCATTTTAAAGTTAAAATGGAGTTTTTATTTAATATCTTTTGATCCAATTATCCGATTGAACTGAATTGTAAATCTAAACCATTCTCGAATCCACCTGAAGACACACAAAAAGTTTCATTAAACTCGGTCCAGCCGTTTAGGAGGAGTTCAGTGACATACACACGCACAAAAGAAATATATATATAAAGATTTATCTCCATCATTTAACGAATATTTTTTATTATAAAATAAATTGATAAAAAAAATTAATGGTGAGAGAGTGCCTTGCTTTAACCCTTTCAGTCGCAGTGTTCCCGCTGATTAAAATTTCTTGTATTTTAATTATGTTCTTAAATTCCGGTGGCAGTGAAATTTAAATGATCCGAATTACCTTGTGCCGCAAAGGGTTAAAATACTCCGAAATAAATTGAAATGTTGGGATCTATGCAACTTTTACGATTTTTCGTTGTCGATAATGTTTACTTATAAAGTTATTTATTTATTAAATTGAATATTATTTGAATTTAATAAGGTTTACTTACAGATGTTTCAAACCGACAATTTCTCGAAAAGGAACAATGCTATTTTTTTATTTTTTAAATATTTATGATCAGCTATGTGTCAAAAAGCCATTTTTAAAGTTAAAATTAGTTTAGTAATTTTTAAAATAAATTAAGTAGTGAACGTTAAAGGGTTAATCGGGCCCTGTACATCGTCCTTTTAGTCCACACATATCTTATAACCATATTTTTTTAATTCATTCATATCATGCAAAAACTTACTCTACATACCTAAAATACGCTCTCACAATCTTGTTACAACAAATATTTTGAAGCATGAAACTATTTTAAAAATCTTAAAAGAAACTTTTAAAACAAATTCATCAATTTCCACATACATCCACATACTCAGAGTCAGTATCACGTGATTTTCTCCAAATTGAAACATTAGATTTAAATGTTCATTTACATAAATCAGTCTTTTTGAAGCCGGCTTTAATGCATCGGAATTATATTTTAAATTACCATTTTACAAATTTTCTTTCCTTTCAGCTAAAAAATAAAATTCATTTTAAAACTATTTATACGTAAACGAAACGTTTTTACAAAACTTGTAATTCATTGAGCTAAATAATTAATCCAATATCTGATTATTGTCTGCGTAATTGTATTCGTTATTTACTTTTATAGTTAATGCAAGAGAAAAAGCTATAATGAAATTTTGTAACAGATATTTTGTTTGTTTATTGGATAGGAAAACAAGTTTAGATGATTGATTTAAATTTTATTATATTAGAATGTTATCTCGTAATGATTGACGCAATGCCTTGATAAAGTTTGTATTCAACTAAAATTAAATAAACTTCATTCTTTATAAATATTTTAGATTAATTAAGAGTTTGTGGAAGCAAGGGATTTAATAAATCGATTAGAAAATTGGAGATGCAATTAGAATGTGTCATATTTTAGTACTATTGGTTATTGATAAATTTAACAGAATTCTCGAAACAAAATAAATTATATCCTCTCACATACAAAGAGAAAATTTAATTAGCAAACACTAACAATTAATGTCTCACATATATACTGGAAAATGTATTTGTGAAGTATATGTATATATCAGATTTTTTCTCTACATTCTGGACACATAACTATAACATGCTTATAGAAAAAAGCAGTAACAGCAAAATATAATCAAGATTTTTATTATAAAATATTGATAAAGTATAAATATAAATAATAAAGAAACCAATAAATCAATAAAAATAACTTAATAAAGAAAATATTACCAAAACTCTGTCGTATCTTCCACAACGAATTTTAATCAATTTAATACATTTTTTGCGTGTATTGCATTTATTGTACTATAAATTACTTCACTATGCATATAATACAGCGTTATATACAAAATACATAATACAACGTTGTATGTTGCATATAGCAACAAAAATTTTTACAAAAATTTATAAAAATTAATGAGTGTAAAAATATCTAGACTATAATGTATTTACGGTAACCAAATTCATTCTATTTTGTTTTTATAAAAATTTTTAGAATAGTTTTGATTGCATATTATCTTGCATATAAAGAATACACTTCCTGTTGTCTTAAAAAGTTTAAATTTTGCAAACATGTATAACTACGACGACTACATGCTGAATATATAGGATTTAGAGGTGGTGGTCTGGGCAGTATTTCAAATTCTAACTCGTTTACTATCGCTGACATTATGCATACATGTATAATTCTGACGGCAATACCTAATAAAGCAGTAACATAAATGGGGGGGGGGGGGATAGGGCCTGCGCTCCCAGTTGCAGTTAAAATTTCGTTGAAGTTTTGTCTTCATATATAGTATCCAAATCTGATGAATTGGAGTTTAGTAATTGGTTTTTATTAACTACATTTTGAAATAACACCATGTGTAATTATTATTATTATTAATTTATGTATTGTTCAACATTTTTAACGTCCATATTCGACAAAAGAAAATGTCGATTTCGTAAAAAGTTTAAACTTCCGGTTTTAGATGGATTTATATGTTTTCTGATGTTCCGATCAAGATTTGACCACTTTTAGAAAAATGCTTGTTTTCTAGTCTGAGTTTGTGTGTGAAAAATAAAGAATAAAATAAATAAATAAAATAAAATAAAATAAAATAAAAATGAGGCAGGTCTAGATTTAGAAGTAATCCACATAATACGATATATATCTATATGTAGTTGCATCTTGACATAAATTAGAGCCTATCTAATTTTGGCGCAAAGCGCCCAACAGGTAGCTTTATATTTATTTATATATATAAATGTGGAGGATGGGAGGGCAGATGTTTGATTAGGGAGGAAGGGTGGCTGTGTTTTTTCGCAGTTGCAGGTTGCATCCTCTTTTTTCTGGTGATATTATTTAAGTTTCAACTCTTCATACATTATATTTGTTTAATTATTCAAACCTAAGTTTTCATCACATTTGGTGTTTTTATTAATTTTAATCAATTCTAAATTATTAAATAAATAAATAAATAAATAAATAAATAATAATTAAAATGAACTTAAATTCACCAATAAACATATTCATAATGTCTTAATCATCACTTGTCAGCCTTTCGATGAGATTGCTTAAGAATAAAAATTGAACTAAGGTAAACATTAAAGTCAGATCGTACATTTCTTTAATTAGTTAATAGTAAGTCACTTTTTTCACGTAAGATGGCGCTAGCTCACGTTACGTTGAACGTTTTATTTAAACTGCACATAGAAACGAATAATGTTAAAATTAAATAACCCTGTTAAATATCATCTTTATAATAGTGATTTTAGCTTTTAAATTCTAAAGCTTAATAACTATCAATTAATAAATTAATTTATTTCTTTTAAGAAGTAACTATATCGATTAATCGTTTCTTTACTTTTAATCATTTTTTTTCACTAATGTTCGTTTTGGCAATCATTTTATTTCTATTATCTCTGTTTGGAATCGGTTACATGTGGACTTATAAAAAATACTTATTCTGTTATTCAATTTTGGTTGTGTTACTGTTTAATCTATTTTCATTTTTTTCTTTGTTTTGTTGCAAGATAGAAACTTGCGTTGTATATTGCTTTAATTAGCTATACAGCGATCTGAAATCTTGCATGGGCTGACAGAGATGCGAGTTTCCTGATGATGATCATTTCTGGATTTCAGCATTTAAAATTCTATTTATCATTTCATGAATTGTCTTTTTTTTTTTTTTTTTTAGCAGTTCCTTTTGGTTAATTTATCTCTTCCCTTTTGTATTATTTGATGAATGTTTATATTGGATTAATGGATTCTGCAAATTATCTCATCGTTAGGTTTATATAATAAGTATGTCCTTTCTCTTCTGCGTAAGTACTTTAACATGTTTTTACTACTCAGTGTATTTATATATTAAATTGTCATCGTACATATTTTTATTCAAAATACATCTCATTTAAAATTTCATATGCTGGTATTTTCATCTATCTTTCGTTTGCTGAGTGTTATAAAGGAATTAAATTATTCAAACTATATATATATATATATATATATATATATATATATTGCAAGTTTTCAATATGAGTATTTTTCAAAAGAAATCGTGAAAACTTTTATAATGAATAATTGAAATAAAATGAAAAAAATATTTTTTGAGGATGTCGTTTGTGAGGCATAAAATTGACTTATTTTTTATATTTTACATATATTCTTTTATATTTCATATACAGTGTATGTAAGCGTAGCTGATTACATTTGTCAGCAATAATGAAAATATGTAACCTATTAGTTAAAATGTGTGTTACTATTTGCATCCAAATTATTACATGAAATTAATTAAAATACTTTACGAATACGAAATCAATTAAAATAACTCCAAACTTCAAATGTTACAAACAGCGATATAAATTCAAACTTCGCTATTTAAATTCTCAATTATGTGTCCCTTTTCATAAAATACACATGAAATACTAGATATATTCAAATCAGAAATTTTCCATGCCACTAAATACTCTTACGATTAAGAGGCGAAAACATTCCAGAACAAGTTTACAAACACATATAGAATATTTCACTGCAGTTTAAGAAAGATAAGCAAAGTTTATTTATAAACATTTATACTTCATCTATCTTTATCTAATTAATAGAACCTGTTCTTTATATGTATACATATTTAACTTGCTGTGTTCATAAGTTATGCTTTTATGAAACTTCTAAATGAAAATGCACACATATTTGCTTCGGCGCAAGATTTGAAATCGAATCTAGAAAAATTAAATCATGATGTTAACGGCCCTCTTCACTCACCGTCGCCGGAAGCCCGAGTCAATGTTATTCTATGGGGACATTTTCTTTACAAATAACTTATTAACTAAAACATATTTTTAAATTCTGTTTTCACATTCAGAAAATTCCCAACTGTTAAATTGACGCACCTTTTTTAAAAATGATTTTTAATATTTTATTTTTAAATTGCAAAATGAAAACATTTCACATATTGAAAATTCGTATTTTGCAGCTTTAAAATAAAATATAAAATATTAAAAAAATATTTTTTTTATAAAGGTCCGTCATTTTAGCACCGGTCCAAGCGGCAGCAGCAAAAAATTGATTTTATAAGGTGTGAAGCTGATTTTTTTTTTCTATTGATAGAATCCATTGTTACAATGAAAATCTGATAGGGTTGCCTGGTCAAAGCCGTCAATTTTAAGAGGAACAACCTCACTTCCGGTCACAATTTAAACGATTTTCGAACCCCACAAGTGTAAAGATGAAACCGGTGCTAAAATGTAGAGATTAATATGCTCTTTAAAGGGGCATACGGTTGCCTGGTCAAAACCGTCAAGTTTCAGAGGTTGCTTCGATAATAGGGGTCAAATTTAAACGATTTTCAAACCCCACAAGTGTAAAGATGAAATCAGTGCTAAAATGTAGAGATTAATATGCTCTTTAAAATGGCATAGGGTTGTCTGGTCAAAGCCGTCAAGAAAAAGAGGCTGCCACGAAAATAGGGAACGTATTTTACGATTTATTTGCCCAAGTTAAAAGTGATTTACACAAGTGTAAAGATGAAACCGGTACTAAAATGTAGAGATTAATATTCTCGTTAAAATGGCATACGGTTGCCTGGTCAAAACCGTCAAGACTCGGAGGTTGCCTAGAAAATAGAGGTCAAATTTAAACGATTTTCGAACCCCACAAGTGTAAAGATGAAACTGATGCTGAAATGTAGAGATTAATATGCTCTTTAAAATGGCATTGGGTTGCTTGGTCAAAACCGTCAAGACTCGGAGGTTGCCTAGAAAATAGAGGTCAAATTTAAACGATTTTCGAACCCCACAAGTGTAAATATGAAACTGATGCTGAAATGTAGAGATTAATATGCTCTTTAAAATGGCAGTGGGTTGCTTGGTCAAATCTGTCAAGTAAAGCAGCCAACCACAAAAAAATAGGCGAGTTTTGAAGATTTCTTAACGAAGTGTAAAAAAATATGAACAGCATTAACAAAGAAAATGAATAAGGATGAAATTATATGATATATTTGGAAGGTGTGGCTGGTTCCAGAATGTACAGCACAGAAGCTATTTTAAAATGGCATATGTTTGCCTGGTAAAATTCGTAAAGAAATAGCGATCAGTCTCAAAAAGCTAACGAATAATAAAGGTGTTTAACACAAGGTGAAACACACATGAAGACTATTTAAAAAAGGTTAAACACGAAATGATTAATATTTAAAAGTTAAAATTGCGAGCTAAATGTAGAACATACAACACTTTTCAATTTGTTTACGACTGGTGCTTCAAACATGTCAAGATATAGCGGTCAGCTTAGAAAAGGAAGCGAATTTCAATATTCGTTTGTTCTATTTGTTTAATGACGTAAGAGATTTTAAAGCATAAATAAAATTAAATTATTATGAGTGACCATTCTTTTTCTAACCTGTATAAAACTAATTTCAGTCCACGAGCTCGTTTTTTTCCCATTTTTCAATACTTAAAATATTTAAATTGTGTCAAAGTAGTTAGGAGATAAATTCCCTCTGCTTTGTAAAATTTTATACGAAAATTTTGGGTTGTGCCGGTTTTGTTATATTAAAAATTTGTCAATTTTAGAAAAATTTCTCAATTAATTTTTTTAATATCTAATTAAAAATAATCAATAATAGCTTCTGCAAATTAATTATGGGTACAAATAAAACGAAAAACATTTTTAAAAAATTGATAAATTTTTCGCGTTTCTTAAAAACTATAAATTAATTTATGAAATTGAAATTTGTAAATCTTGCTGCATGTCTGAAATAACAGTTTTTTTTTTTCATTTTATTTAATTATTTATTTTGTATACTAACAGAATTTTTTATTATGAATTTATTGGGCATTATTATCTTCATTTCTGTTAACTTTTGCGGGCGTATTTTCTTATCTGTATCCGTATGCTACATTTTTAATTTTTACTATTAATTCGTTGTTTTTATGGGAAATTTTAGAAAAGTTTCATTACAGTTTATTTATTTATTTTTTCTTTTTTAAATACTTTTTATATTTTTTTTCACGTTGTGTAAAAAAACCTTCAAAATAAGCTGTTTTTTTTTTTTTTTTTTTTTCACGAGGCAACCACTTTTTCTCGAGAATTTTCACCTGGCAACCCTATGATACTCTAAAGAGAATATTATTCTCTACATTTTATAATCGGTTTCATTTTTAAATATGCTAGGGTAAGAAAACCACTAAAATTCACCCCCCCCCCCCACACACACACACTTTTCGTGGCAACCTCTTTTCTTGACGGTTTTGACCAGGCAACCCTATGCCATTTTAAAGACCATATTATTCTCTACATTTTAGCACCGGTTTCATCTTTACACTTGGGTAAATAAATCATAAAATACGTCCCTCTTTTTCGTGGCAACAGCTGTTTCTTGACGGCTTTGACCAGGCAACCCTATACCATTTTAAAGAGCATATTAATCTCTACATTTTAGCACCGGTTTCGTCTTTACACTTGTGAGGTTCGAAAATCGTTTAAATTTGACCCCTATTTTCGAGGCAACCTCCGAATCTTGACCAGGCAACCCTATGCCATTTTAAAGAGCATATTAATCTCTACATTTTAGCACCGGTTTCATCTTTACACTTGTGGGGTTCGAAAATCGTTTAAATTTTGACAGGAAGTGAGGTTGTTTCTCTTAAACTTGACGCTTTGACCAGGCAACCCTATCAGATTTTCATTGTAACAATGAATTCTGTCTACAGAAAAAAAAAAAAGCTTCACACCTAATAAAGACAATTTTTTGCAGCCGCAGCTTCGACTATTAGTTTCCATTCAGCTTCCGGGGATAGATGCGTGACTAGTGCACAAGTTATCCCCAGAAAACTGATCAATCGTCGTCGCCTTAAAAGTAATTAGGTAACTGTTATAGTTGAAATTTAGTGGTAGATATTGAATAAAATATCTAAATTTTGTAACAGAAGAGGGTTTTTAATAAAAGAGGATAGGCAAAGGGTTAAACGTAGAATTTTAACAGTTTCATTTTTATGAAGTGTTCATAATTATACTCTTAAAAAGCTTTTTATTTTTATTTATTTATTTTTAAAATCTTAGATTGTTACAGAGTTCAGCATACTTTATCCAAACTTCCTTTAAGGGTATTGTGGACGTTGAAAAACTTGAATTACTGTCTTAAAGTTATGAAATTTTGCATACATATGCATTGAAATGTGTCACTATTAAATATATCAACATTTCTCGAAAACTATTAAAAATAAAACTAGTATGATGTGGCCACCACATGACTTTCTTCTATATAATTTTACACAAAATTTATTCAATACAAATTGTTTATTAAATTATCAAATTATTTTCCATTATAAATGCAGACGATTTTTATCTGACAGAATTATATCACTAAATGCCGAAAGAAAGTCTTTTTATTTATTTATTTTTTTTTCAATTATCAGAAGAAATGATTTTTTTTTCAAGTTTTTTTTTCGTTAAAAGTTAAAAAAATCGATAACATTGTTTTAAATTATCACAGATTTATAGTTCAACCATTCGTTATAAAGGTATTGACGAGACCTTTCGAAAGATACCCATCTTGAAAATTTACCCCCCTTGGGGTACATCCCCCAAGGGAGGGAAGCGATGCCCCAACATGCACAATTTTTTTTCCTAGTTAACTACTACCATTATCAATAATTCATATTAATTTTACAATCACAAGTTTAAAATACCTCTCATTATGTACACTTATACGAAATTTTGTCCTATACTGCCATGTTAAAAGTTTAGAAAAAATGCGATCACAGCGCCACCTGTTGGGCGATTGATCCCTAAATTTAATCAGCACCAGTTTATATCAGGGTCCAACTATAAACCAAGTTTGGTTAAATTTCGTTCATTGGTTCGTGAGATACAGTGTCCACAGAAATCGTGATACAGACAGACAGACACACTGACAGACATTTTCTAAAAACTATCAAATCGTGTTCAGGACATCCCAAAACGTGTAAATCCATCGAAAACCGGAGTTCGAAATTTTTCACGAATCCGATACTTTCTCTCTCTATATATATATAGAAGAAAGTAAATACAAAGAGAAAAATAATAAAATTAATTTCTTTGAAAATTTTCAAAATGCTCCATGTTACTGAGTTTTTAAATTTTTCACTCAATCGATCAGTTATTTTTTTTTTTTTTTAATGTTTTTATGTTTGAATCTTAAAAATTTGCATGAAATTTCAGCATCCATCTACTACGTCTTTTCTATTTGAAACATGCTAAATTTATTGAGGAATATATTCCAAAAAAACTTATAAAGGATTAATAAACTGATGAATTATTTACTTCAGATTCTATAGCCAAATTTGTGTACAGATTCATAGAATCGAAATGCAATAAAAATTATTTTTAATAAATATATATTTCAGCTTTTCTTTTTAAATAAAAGTTTTGTTTGTTTTAAAAAATTTTACGGGGAAGCGATTTAATAAAAGAGTGTCAATAATTGGATCGATAATATATTTTACGGTTAAGTTGTTAACATTACCCTAAATTACAAATTCTATATTTACAATATTCTTCAATGTTCTATTTTTAACTATAATAAATTATCCACTGTAACTGAAACAATTCACACAATTTTTTACTATTTATGATACATGAATTCTTACGAAATCTTAAATAAAATTTCTCCATGAATGATTTTCCGTTTACAGCAATTTTCGCCTCTATTAAATTAGGCAAATGAACTCCCGCTGTTATAATTTTATTAGCAAGAGGAGCTCAAGACAGTTAATCTAAATTTTCATTAAAATTATTTTCCCTTAAATATTATGCAAACATATGTAAATTTTAAGAGGAATTTCTAGAGAAGTAGGACTTGAGCAGATTAATTAGTTTAATTGCAAAATTAATGCATCAGAAAGAAAAGGAAAACTAAAACTTTTCATAAAATCATACTTGCCAACATACTAATTAATATCCCGTAGTCTTGTTAGCCCCGCCTTCTATTTCACACCAGCATCTTTTTAGAGTATTTTTCTTCTTATTTAATCGTAATTTCATTTGGAGACCAATACTTTTAAAAATTTACTGGTGGGAAAAAAAAGGGCGGAATTATCGATACTACGGAATATTAATTAGGATGTTGAGAAGTATGTAAAATTTAACCCTTTGCGCTCGGCATATTTTCCGAGACACGCCTTTCGGCGTTCCTTTAAAACGTCACACGTATAGTTTCCAACTTACTACCTTTTGGCTACCGAAAAACTGTAATAATTGGTTTTATTTTACTTCAACATTAAATAAAATAAGTCCTTCTGTTAAAATTTTCCTGTAGCCGAAATGTAGCCTATAGTTACATGTTTTAGGAAAATAACATTTCATTTGCAGAGGAACACTTTAAGGCGTGGCTCGATTTTTTAATGTCCCCTCAGAAGGGACATACGAGCGATAAGGGTTAAAAGGCATAACTATGCAAAATTATTTAAAACATGTGAAGAATTGTTCTAACAATCAAGGAAATCTTCATCATCTTGAACGCCAAAGAGAAAAAAACTAAAAAGCAGACAGCTGTTTCTGTAACATTCAGCGTATCGTGTTCAATGCTTAAAGAAATGAGAGATAAGTGATCGCATATACCATAATTCAGTGAAGATAAACCGCGGGCTACCTTAAAAAAAAAAAAAAAAAAAAACATTGATTTTTGGGGACTGCGGCTTATCTATCAAGCACTGATTCCCGATTATAATCTCTTATTTATTAACTAATAATCTCTTATTCTGATAAATTTGCATATACATCTGGATTTCGCCATCTTGTTCCCTTGTTTTTGATTTTTTCCATCCTATTTGCATACTGGCTTTAATTTTGGTTTTATTTCATTTTATTTTTATACAGTGCCTTTTAAAATAATTTATTATTTTTATTTATAATTAACTATTTTTATGACTTTGTATATATGCCCCGATTCCCCCATCTTGTTCCTATGTTTCTCATATTTGTTGCATTACATGTGCAAACTGGTATAATTTGATTTTATTTTCTTTATACCGAATTATTTTTTAAATAATTTATTATTTTCATTAATAATTAATAATTAATTATTTCTATTAACCTGCGTAGATGTCAGAAGACTGATATCTTTTTTCCCTTATTTGTCTGTCACATCATCGTAACAAACCCCACTTACCTTCCGGTGGGGTTTATAATTTTTTTTTTTTTTTTTTTTTTTTTTCACAACATTTTAATAAGCTGCGGTTTATTTACCAGTGCGGTTTATATACATTAAATTCCGGTATATATATAAAGCAATCGAATTCTGTTTAACTAATAGAATTACGTGGAATATAAAGGGATTGGCGAATAGGAAACTAAGAAATTGTAAATGTGAAAAATGGTGAAGAAATTAAGAAAATGTGGACTGAATGTAAAATTTCCAACAATCAGGCAAATGGGGTACGCTTAAATCCCAATTAATAATATTTTAAAGATTTTTATATGTGTAAAAAGATTCAAAGAAATCGAGTTCTTGAGTGGATTTAGGCATGCAAATTATTTTAGCTGAACCAAATTTAAAATTACTTTTTTTCTCCCAGCAGTGCTTATAAATGTTCGATTTGTTGGTTTCTTGTTTACGACGTAACTAATATGTTCGTTTAGACGGAATTTAAAATTAAATTTAGTTTTAACCATTGTATGATTAACCACATTGGCAGGAAATGCTACAAATATCCCAAGAATTATACATAGGCATAGAATCTTTTAACAATAAGAGAAAGGGTGAGATAATTGGGTGGGCGGGAACCACCGCCACTTTAGAATGTAGAAAAAGAAGGTAAAAAAGCTAAAAACCCCATAGTAATAGCATGGGAAGAAAAGCAAAAAAACTCACAATGTCAAGTGTGTTAAAAAAAAAAAAAAAAAAAAAAAAAAAAATTACACCGGAAGTAATAAGGGGTATCAATCAATGTCATTATATCAATGTGTCATTATATGCCGATGACACTGCCATAATATGCAGAGACACAAAAGCATACACTGTGTTTGGAAAACTCCAAGACTACTTACATTCGTATGGAACTTGGCTCAAAAAGAGGAAAATTAAATTTAAAGGTTCCAAAAGTATTGCCATTTCCTCCACTAATAAATCCTATAACCCTAGCATTAATTTACGTCTTAATAATGTCTGTGAAACATTTCTGTGAAACATTTTATAAATAAGTAGGCATTTATCTAGATTCCAAATTATTGTGGCACATGTACTGTTAAAAATTTCAACAGAAAACTCTGTGCAATGTATTATCTTAAGTCTTAGGTAAAATTATAGAGAAAAATAAACGGAGATATTAAAAAACTTCTTTTATATATTCACTTTAATAACTAATATTAATTTAATTAATTATTGCTGAGAATATATTTCGGGCTTAGAATGCTTTTCTAACGTAGAAACAGTCATTTTTAATTTTAATTAAAAAATAAAATAATAAAATTAAGGAAAATACAGAAGAAAGATTAAGAATCTCGATTATTCACTTTTAACTAAGAATTACTGTAAATTTACAGAGACTGTGGATAAATATTTACATTAAATTTACAGAAATTTTTAACAGGGTGTACATTTCTGAAGTTTTGAATAAAGCTGAAAGTGCCCCCTTTCCTTTGTTGGCCCTCCTTCTTTGTATTATGTTTTAATCACATTGTGACAAAGCTCGTGTCATACAGTTAACTACATAATGATTCGCAAGTGACTGGTTTTTGGTGAACTTACAGTGAAATTTCTAAAAAAATGAATATTTAACTAATTGTTTTTCCACTCGTTTGGTTTGGTTACAGATTTCTCCCAAGAAGAAGTTTATGTATATTACAAACCCCTTGTATTTAAATTAAACCTAAACAAAGACATCCTCCAGTCTCCAAATTTTAAATGAAATTGTTTGTATTTAATAATAACTGCGGTGTATCTCATTATATCAGGTATGGAACCCAGCGCAGAACTCAAACCGATATTTGTTTAAGAAATTTCTCTACCCATAATAGCGTTGATTTAAGAAGTAGAAAATTTTGTTTCATTGATAGTGGTATGAGTTGTGCGCCTGTGTTAGATCTCTGTTATATATTGAAAGCCCTTATATATACAGTTCCCGCCGCTTATTAAAATCACATTCGTTCTGAGGCAAAGTGATTTTATTAAGCGGATGATTTTTATATCCGGTGGACGTTCCTGCTCTCAAGGAAAGGGTATTACTTCCCTGAATTAGGAAAGAAATTTCAGAAGTAACGAATAATGGAATTAGTAAACAATATTAATTAATTTTTGATAGGTAATTAATTACTCCTCCGATATAAGTAAATTAAATGCATTCCAAGTTTCTATGGGCTTTCCTTCAAAGAAAATAGTCATCATTATTTTATTTTACCAAAACTTCACGCTTTTCTTATAAATTTAAAATCTTTCCGTTTGGACCTTTTAATTTATAGCTGTTTCAAAATAAGGACTAGAAATTGTCTTTTAATAATTAAAATATACATATATATATATATATATATGTGTATCATTTGCAAATCAAATCAAATTTTTAACTTACTACTGCGTTTTGAAGAATACGTTCCATGATATTGTTAGGGAGATAAGTTATCGGGCATGTTTAATTTGTAACTATGCTGCAAGTGTAAAATTTTCGACAATGAGCGATAACGAGTACTTTATTTATTATTTATTTATTATTATTATTTTTTTTTTAAATAAATATATATATATACAACGTGAATGATTTTTTTTTAGTGTGCATAAATGATAATTTTGGATGCTGAGGATAAATTTTTGAGTTTATTAATCGGCGATGCGGATTTTATTAAACGGCGGTTTCAACAATAGTTTGTATTGATTTGATCCCGGTCCTGGCATTTTGATCAGATTAAGCGGCTGATCTTATTAACCAGTGATTTTATTGAGCGGCGGTTACTGTATATAAATATATATTTTAAGCCTGCGATTAATGAAAGTAAAGTTTATTGTAATAAATAATGCTTCACAAAATGTACGATGCTTTGACCCCTGAAATAATAATCCCATAATTTATATGGCTCAATTACAAGTGAGTCTATTGATGCTGTAGAAACTTAACTACAAATAACTAATTTTCGACGGACCATCTTCGTTGTTTTAATATTTTTAATTTGTACGATCACATACATCAAGTATTTACACTATTTACAACGAAGAATAAGATTTATAATAGGTAGAACATAAAATAATAATTGTGGGCGTCAATAAATTTAAAGTTCTTTGCCCACGTCCATTGTACTTGGCTTCTCATAGCCTTCTGCCCGGTGATCCGCGACGGGGTGGCGCGCATGCGTCAACATCCCGCCCGGCCTTGCTATGTTGTCATGCAAGAACTTACAATATTTTTTTTTTTTGCAAAACTTCAAATTTACAATTTCACATAACATGTATAGATAAAATAATAACAAATAAATGAATGTAACATAATATCAATATTTCGCACAACACATAGAATTAGAAAAAAGATTAACTGATTATAATAAACAGAAATTTTCATAATTAACTAACAAATTTAGAGTAATATATATAATACAGTAAATTAATATAATAAATGTTCATATTCATTTTTACTCCTCGATAGGCAGCACACACAATCTGGAGATGGATCTTTTGTAAATCCCCTTGGTAGTTTTTATATCTACCAATCTAACTTTATTATCCTGACCAGGATATAGCTTCATTACACGCCCTAAAACCCACTTGCATGGTGGAAGATTTTCTTCCCTGACTAAAACCATGTCTCCGATTTTTAAATTTTCTTTATCAATTATCCATTTTCTGCGCTGTTGTAAGTTATTTAAGTAAGAAAGACTCCATCTTTTCCAGATTGCCTGAACTGACTTCGTAATATTTTGCCAAGCACTTAGGCGATTTTTCTCAATATTGATTAAAGAGGGTTCAACAACAGCCGTTATTGGCCTTCCAATAAGAAAATGGGCTGGAGTTAAAACCTCTAAATCTTCAATACTTGAAGTTAGCGGAGTCAGTGGTCTCGAGTTCAAGATCGCTTCCACTTGAGTAACAAGTGTAAGCATTTCTTCAAATGTAAATTTTGAATTACCCGCTATCCGTTTAAAATGGTATTTAAACGCTTTGATATTTGCTTCCCATAGACCACCCCAATTTGGACTCCTTGGAGGAATAAAAACCCATTCTATTTTTTCCTCTGCAAAAAATTTGAATAAGGATTCTTCCTTATCTCTTACCAGTTTATACAAGGCATTTAGTTCCCTGTTGGCGCCTACCATATTGGTCCCATTATCCGAAAATATTTTATGACACTTGCCCCTTCTCGAAATAAATCTTTTTAATGCAGCTATCAGAGCTTGTGAAGTTAAATCACTGATAAGTTCAAGATGTATAGCCTTTGTTACTAGACAAATGAAAATACAAACATAAATTTTGATTTCTGGACCTTTCCTTCCATATTTATTTTTGATTAAAAAGGGTCCAGACAAATCTACCCCAGTTGAATTAAATGTTTTATCTGGCGTTATTCTTTGTTTTGGCAAGTTTCCCATTTTTTGTACACATACTTTCGGATTTGCTTTAAAACAGACTAAACATCTGTGCACAATTTTTTTACAAAGATTTCTCCCATGAATGGGCCAATATTTTTGCCTAACCTGAAACAGAAGATGTTGGGGACCAATATGAAAATATTTTTCATGATAATATTTTACAATTAATTCCGTTAATTTATTTTTTGAAGGAAGTACATAAGGATGCTTAATCGAATAAGATAACTGCGAATTTTGCAGTCTCCCCCCTACCCTTATTAAACCATTTTCATCCAAAAATGGGGATAAATTAAAAATTTTACTTTTATGCGATACATTACCGCCACTTTTCAAGGCAGATATTTCAGTATGAAATTCCTCCTCCTGCAGCTGTTTCAGTAGGAAGTCTTCTGCCTTTGTCAGCTCTTCAGGCATCAGCGGTCCTTTCTTCTTTTCTAAAGGATTTCTTAGATTGTGAAGAAACCTGAAAAGAAAACTACATATACGTAATATTTTTAAAAATCTATTACTACGATTTATCAGATAGTTCAAAATAGTAAAGTCTTTTTTCAAATTTAGAGTCACTGCATTTTCAGATTTTAATTCAGGAGTGTAGTCTTCCTCATTTAGTTCTGAAAAGTCAATAAAAGATTGTTTGTTTTTCGGAAATTCAGGATCTTTCAGAAATTCAGCACCTGTCCACCATGTGGCGCTGTTTGTTAGGCTTTCAGCAGTCATCCCTCGAGACAACAGGTCAGCAGGATTTTCTTTACTTGCACAATGGAACCAAGAGTTAGGGTTTGTCAGGCTGGCAATTTCTTGAACACGGTTGGCGACAAACTGCTTCCATCGGGTTTTAGTACCCTTTATCCAGAAAAGCACTATCTGCGAATCAGTCCAGTGATATTCAACAGAAGGTCTTTTAAGGTTTACAGTATTTTTCACTTTGGTGATCAGACGAGCTGCGACCAGGGCACCCAATAATTCAAGGCGAGGTAGTGTAACACCGCTGAGGGGAGCTACACGGCTCTTGGAAGTCAAAAGTTTTACTGAAATACCATTTTCTGATTTTGTTCGTACATAAATGGCAGCGCCATATGCCTTTTTGCTAGCATCGCAAAAACTATGTAATTCAACTATATCTTCTGGGGAAGTGGCATCAAGGACGAATCTAGGGACTTCAAGCTCTTTTAACAAGGGTAATTCCGAACACCATTTCATCCACTCTTTTTCGATATTTGGTGATAATGATTCATCCCATTTGGTTTTAGTTGTCCAGATATCTTGAATGATAATTTTTGCTCTGACAGTGAATGGAGAAATTAACCCTAAGGGGTCGAAAATTCTCCCTACGGCTTGAAGAATGGTACGTTTTGTAATTTTATTTATGGATATAAAGTTCAACAAACTCTTGATATCTACAATCAAATTATCTTTATTAGTATCCCAAGATAGTCCCAAGATCTTTGTCTGATTTATACCTAAGCTGATGGTAGATTCTACAGGGTATGTATCAAATTTTTCGCTTTTCCACTGCTCTGTTAATTCGGTATCGTTACTTATCCATTTTCTAAGGGACATTCCTGCGGCTTCCATAATATATTTTGCACTTCGTGATAATTCAAGTGCTTCGTTAAAATCATTACCTCCAGAAATTAAGTCGTCTACGTAAAAACATTTATCTAAAAGTCGAACAGTAGCGGGAAATTCTTCTCTATACTTCTCAATGTGATGTCTAATAGTAGCAGCGAGTAAGAATGGACTTGAACACACCCCAAAATTAACTCGATTGAAACGATAAATCTGTAATTTGGGTTTTTTGTGTGCATGCGGTTCTTCATCACTCCAGAAAAAACGAACAGCGTCTTTATGTTCATCAGCGAGACAGATTTGTAGAAAGGCTTGTTTAATATCAGAACAAAATGCTATTTTGTTTAATCTAAAATTAATTAAAACATCCAAAAGATTCGGATTTAAATTTATCCCCTGCCATAGGCAATCATTCAGTGACAGCTGATTATTTTGATGACTCCCTGCATCAAATACGATTCTTGTTTTGGATGTTAAGCGACCTTCCTTTCTTACTGCCTGATGAGGCAAATAATAAATAGGTTTGTTTAAATTATTTTCTGCTGTACTGGGTTCAACTATTTCTATTATTTTTTGATTTACGTAATCACGAATAATCTCTCTATACTGTTCATATAATTCTCTATCATATTTAAAACGTCTCCATAAACTTAAAAATCGTTGTTTCGCTAACGTGTAATTATCGGAAAGTTCATTATAGGGTCTTCTAAAGGGCAAGTGTACAACGTAGCGTTTGTTTTTAAACTGAATCGTTTCATTAAAAATTTCTATAGCTTTATCACTTTCTTTTTGAATTGGATCGTCTCTTATTCCAATGCTTTCTAGATCGAAAAAGAGTTTAAGAGTGCTACTAAGGGAATCGTCTGACAAAACGAAACACTGTTTCGAATTATTCAGTTCTGTTTCTTCAACCTTTCCACACGCTAGCCATCCAAATTCGGTTTCCTTAAAAAACAAATCGTCATTTATTTTATAAGTATTATCCTTTAAAACTTTGAATAATATATCTGCACTGATTAACGCTTCTATTTCATTCGGTTCAAAAAATGTCTCGTCACTCAATTTCAAAAATTCTGGAATTTTTATGTCTGAAATGTTTAATTTATTGCATGGTGTAAGCCCAGTTATTTTATCCACAATCAAAAATTCTACTGGTTCACTAAAGGAACAATCTTCATTTGAAATAAAGGTATCTAATTTCCACTTAATATTTTGGGTCAATCCATTCAAACCTGAAACTGGAGTTTTTATTTTTTCTCTTTTAATTCCTAAACATTCACTCATCTTTTCAGTTAAAACGCACACATTTGAAGCCGAATCCAGAACGCATCTTATTTTTATTCTTTTTTTGTTTTCGCATTGAACATAAATATAAGCTGTCGAAAACAGAATACTTTTTCTATTTTCTTTTAAATATCTGCTATTATTACTCAAAACGGAAGCATTTAATTGCGCAACCCTTTTGTTTTCATCTGAGTCTGGAACCGGGGTTTTGGCGCCAGAAGAAAAACATAATAATCTGTTGTGCTTCATTCCGCAGGTGCATTTGAATTTTGATAAGCAATCATTTTTCTTATGATTTTGCCTAAAACAAACCTCACAAAGCTTGTGAAGGCGTATTATACTTAATCTTTCGTTAATGTTTAATTTCAAAAATGCATCACATTTATAAATAGGGTGATAAGTATTTTTACAAACAACACAATTTTTGTTTTTATTTTCATGCATTAAAAGAGTTTTAGATTTGTTAATAGCCGGAAAGTTTTTGTTAGTATTTTTATTTCCGCTAGTCATATTCGTTCTATTAATAGATAATAAAACTGATTCTCGTTGTTCCAAAAATTTGATAAATTCTTCAAAGGTGGGAACATTTTTTGATTTATGGGATAACTCAAAATTCTTTCTAGATTCTCTGTCTAACTTTGCTACGAGAATATTTACAATGAAAACATCTGATAATTTATTTTGCTCATATTTCAGAACTTTCAAGGCACGCAGATTTTTCTGTATACAATCAATCATATTTCTTATCTCTTTGGGATTTTCTGTTTGAATTTTCTCAAAATTCAGAATATTTTGTACATGAATATCAACAATTAATCGCTCGTTATCATAGCGATTTTCTAATGCATTATATAATGATTCAAATGTATCAAAATTACTAACTAGATTTTTAGCATCAGATTTGAGACAAGATCTAAGATAATATAATTTCTGCGACTGATTAATGTGAACATTATTGGTTATTAAATCATCAAATTGTTCTTTAAAAGAACTGAATTCCTCATATTTTCCTGAAAATTCAGGTAATACTAAAGGAGGAATTTGAGTTTTAATTTCAAAGTTATCTTGAGATGCATTTTCAGTCGCATTTATTTTTTTATGAGAATCAAATTTCTTATAAGAATTAATAAGAGTATTAATTCTTACCTCTAATTTTTCCAGACGTTCTTCACATGAGTCAAGATCGTCATCTATGGTCGCTTGTTCAGCATCTTTCAAATCTTGAATTTCGTAGTATTTTTGTCGTAATTCATCGATTTTTGTTTGTAGCAGTTCTATGTTCTTTAATTTCACTTTTAGTTCCACTACATCTATATCGTAATTTTCGGCATTCGTGCCTTCTACATAGTTTTCAATTCTAGTTATCTTCCCTTTCAAGGAAGATTTCAATTTATTATTTTTATCCATAAGTCGCTTATTACAAGCTCCGGTTTCTCGACGGAGCCACTTTTTGTAGAAACTTAACTACAAATAACTAATTTTCGACGGACCATCTTCGTTGTTTTAATATTTTTAATTTGTACGATCACATACATCAAGTATTTACACTATTTACAACGAAGAATAAGATTTATAATAGGTAGAACATAAAATAATAATTGTGGGCGTCAATAAATTTAAAGTTCTTTGCCCACGTCCATTGTACTTGGCTTCTCATAGCCTTCTGCCCGGTGATCCGCGACGGGGTGGCGCGCATGCGTCAACAGATGCTTTACATATATTTCATTTTTTTATCCTGATTAAATGAAATGTACAGATTTATATATTTTATAATTACTTTATATTTAAACTACGAAAACATTCATCGGTTGTTCAAAGTTTTATTTTTTTATGAAAACAAACAAACAAAAAAAGCAATTTAAATAACTTACAACTATTGTTTAATTCGAATCGTAACATTTTTATGTAATGAAGAAAAAAAAATACTTTTGCATTTTTATAACCAATCATTTTATGACAGTTTCGAAATATATAAACCCTCCTTAGACAGCAGAGTATAAAACTTTTAATTAAAGGATCTCAAAATATTTCTTAATTAGTTTGTTACCACTCGGATAATGAAAAGAGAATAATCTTTAAACACTATCTGCAGTTTCATCACGTCGCTTGACATCTATGGCACTGTGATTCTGAAATTTTAGATTTTGGATAACTGGCATTAGCACAAAACTGGTGAAATATAAAAAATCGATTTATGCATGACACATACATGACAGTAAATACTTAATTGCAGTCCTTAAACGATCACAAAGGCTTTTTGATGGATTTAAATTTTTACACAAAGGAAATGAAATGTTTTATGATGAATTATTCTGAATCTGAAAAGTTATGAATTTGTTAAACAGAATTAATAAAGTTCATCCTTTCGATATGTGAATGTTTGCTTATATTTTGTTACAGAAAATAATTATATTGATTAGAAGAAATGTTACCTTCACTCAAGTCCTAAAATATCATAAATCTTCTATTCATGATTAGATTCTGATGCAACATTATGAAGATAAATTTAATTTTACTTATTTGATGGAATTGATAATTTTGAGGGATAATCCCCTAGTAACATAATTAAATAGGTCAGTGTTATATATTTACATTAAACAATGAACATTCAATGTTTTTTTTTTTTTTTTTTTTTTTCTTTTATTATTTACTAAGAGATTGAAAACATGAAAAAAGTGTAACTGAAAAACACCAGTTATGAGAAAAATATTTGTTTTTATGTATATATATATATATATATATATATATATATATATAAGCTTGTTTTTTAATATATATACACAAATATTAAGCTTAAACAGAAAATCATAACCAGACATATCGCGATAAATAGAAATGTATTTAGTCTAAAACATAGGGTTTCTTTTGTTGAAATTAATAATTTAAATATTACAAGTATAAATAAACTGTGATTGGATGTTCACCGCGATAGTTCGGTAATAAGTATTTGCGCCAGAGTTCCCAACTTTTATAATTTATTCACGAGCATTTTTAGCCCCGCCTCTTTTTCATACCGGAAATATTGAAAAATGATTTTCTTCTTATTTAATCGTTTTCACATATTAAAGAGAAATAATCTAACAAATTTCTGGTGCAAAAAAGAAGGCGAGGCTAAAAATGTTCGTGAATAAATTATAAAAGTTGGGAACGCTGATTGGCGCTTTATTCCAAGGCCTCAAATCGATTTAGTGCCAAGTCTCATTTTATGTTTGTTAGAAGTAATTCAGTGTCACATATAGCTTATTAAAGATATCATAAGAAATTGTTTTAATGCATTAGGTTGGTGAAAATATTATGTGGTTTTATTTTACTTTATTTTTTTTAAATTTTATTACTTACAGGTGCTAAGTCTCTAACAGAGACTTTATATCGGAAAGATTTTATAAATATTTTCAGTCTATTTAAAAAGAAATATCTGTTTTTTTTTTTTTTACTTCGAGGCTAAATCATACCTTTATGTGGTTTCTGATTATCCATTTCCTTGTAAAATTTCCCATGCGATACAAACATAACTCTATACCATAGCATACTTGCCAACCATCTCATTAATAACAGTACAATTGTTAACGCCCCTTGAAAAAACGCCCCTTTTATCACACCGTTTTATTTTTAGAGTAATTCTCTTCATATGTTGTTGCGATTAAATATGAATAAAATTACTCTAAATAATTACTAGTGTGAAAAAAAAGTGCGGGTACTAAAAATTGTACGGTTCATAATGAGATGGTTGGCAAGTATGCCATAAATACCAGCGTTTTAATTTATTTCGGAGTATTTTAGCCCTGTCTTTATTTCTTACCACTTGTTTTTTAAATCTAATTTTTCCTTATTTTATCGAAGTTATATATTGGAGAAATTTTCTCTGTAAATAAAGTGGTGCGAAATAAGGGCGGAGCTAAAAATACTCCAGAATAAATTAAAATATTGGCATCTATGCTATGCAATAGCCTCCTAAACTAGATGCTTGTCGCGTAGCTCAGAAACTTGGCAACAGTTCAAGCGGTAGACAGCGCCACCTGGTACAGATTGCGCGACTTTTTTATTCAAGTGTCACCAATAATTTTAACAAGTGATATATGATAGATATATAATCGACACTTCTTCTATTCTATTCGCCTTTTTTGTATATCAAATCCCATTTTTAAAAATTTTTGGTGGCTGTTGAATAAAAAGGTCGCGCAATCTGTACCAGGTGGCGCTGTCTACCGCCTTAAACTGTTGCCGAGTTTTCGAGCCACGCGACAGGCATCTATTTTAGGAGGCTATGGCTATAGAATACAAACCCAGCAAAACTTATACTGGCGGGCTCGTTATGGCCTACTGCTGGCATCCTGCACTTGCCATCAGTTGCCGGTTGCCCCATATAACTCCAGCAGCGGGCCTTTTATGGCTGCCAGCAGTGATGGAAGCCTAAAGCAAAATGGTCGGTGGCCCAGAGGTGGCACAAGCACCGATGGCCTTATGCAGGCTATCACCACACGGCCAACCTCATGTTTTTCATGTTGTGGCCACAAATTATTATGCCATAACCAATTTGTATGCATAGAGGGCGCTGTGATTCTTTTTCTGTTCATTTGAAATTCCCTCGCTTTCCGCCATTTCATACGAAGTTGTTGTTCGTTAATGTAGTCTGCGGGTGCGTCTTCGAGGTTGAAAATCTTGTAAAAAGAATATATGAGTAAGTAATTCCATTATTAATTTGTTTTTGTATTATTTTTTAAATACTATTTTTTAAAAATGTTTCACTCTAAAGCCATTGTTATAACAAAAGGATTTCTAGAAATATATAACAATTATCCAGTTGATCCGTTTTAGTAAATTATGATAGTCGCTAACCTTCTAGTATTTTATCATTGTTATTATTATTTTAATTGATTTAATAAAATAAAAATTATGGATTTTATTTTATATATTTATATTATATGGACGGGAGAAAGTTATTAGAACAATTATAACTATTTATAGTTTATGTTTTATTTATTTTTTCTTCCTTCAGTGTAGTTAAGAAGAAAGCATTAGATTCGGGAAAATTTTCGACATCCGGTTTTCGATAGATTTTGCACGTTTTGGGTTGTTCTCATGAACATAATTTGAAAAATTGTCTGTCTGTCTCTTTGTGTGCGCTCAAAAATTTTTGAAAGTGATAGTAGCCTAAAAAGTTTACTTCTTCCGCTTTTTTTTCCCTTTAATGTACAAACATTGCTTGCTCCAAACTTGAGGGAGAAGTATATCAGATAGAGTAAATTTCCAATATGAGGGCTTGGGGACAAAATCTCTCGGGACAAAATATCGTAGACGTAAATGAATACAAAGTAAAAAGAGTTGGTAATTATTAGTAATGATGTATAAAATTTCATGACAACACATACCTTAGTCAGAGCACTGACATTCTGACAAACCTACAATAAATTTTTTTATAAATTTTACTTAAAGAAGTTTAAAAACTATATTTATTTATTTTTTGTCAGAATTAGTCATAATGAATTCAATCGTGCTTATTAATTTTAAAACTTTTAATTCAAGTTTGTGAACAGTGTTCAGCTTTAATATCAGCAATGATGTACACGATTTTTAAAATGTATTTTGAATAGTGAAAAGCAAAAGATAGAATAACTTAAAAATAAACATAGATAAAATAATGAAATTCAACTCTATGATTTATTTAATTATTTATTTATTTATTTTAATTAATTAATTAATTAATATTTATAAGGCCCTGTGGCCCCCTCCAGAGATCACGCGTGACACAAAATCAAATTTTCAAATAGATCCTACTATTTTTTTGACGCGAGATTTCGTCCGGCGAGATTTTGTCCCGCGATATTATGTCCGGATCCCAATATGAGTATTCTTGAAAAAAAATTCGTTAATATCTTTAAACGAACGTTATATTATACATCTGTGATATTTTAAAGCAAATTTATTGATTTTATTATTTTTAACAAAAACTAGTATGTTGTGGCACCACAAAACATGCTTTTATATTTTTTATTATGTAAATTTGCGTAGTGCAAATAATTTGTTAAAATCATTTTCCTGAATGCATGGAAACGATTTTCATTTTAGAACAGTGTTTGTCAATAATAATAATAATAATAATAATAATAATAATAAATGAATTTTGTGCCAACTTCTGAAAAAATGACTTTTTCTTCTTCTTCTTCTTCTTTTTTTTTCTTTTTTTTTTTAATAATTTATAACTTTGTTTTAATTTACCACAAATTTAATTCAGTCATTTACTTGAAAGTTATTGATGAGTTTTTTTTGAAAAATATCACCACTGAAAATTTGAAGGGCGAGCGATTCCTCAACTTGTACAAAAAAAGTTTCCTGGTTAGTTGTTAACAGTGTTGCCAGATGGTCCAAAGTGAATTTCCCCAAACAGCTCTCAAATTTCCCCAAAACAAGGGTTTTTTCCAAAAAAATCCCCATCTTAATTTATACTAAAAATGTAATTTTTTTGGAAAATCTTAAAAAATATTCAATAAATTTAAGCTCACATTTTTCCCCAAATGAAGCTCTTTATAGAAAAAAGTCCCCATTTACAAAAATAAATTTCAATACGCTAGTTTTCAGAAAATTTTAAATTTGTGTAACTTTTGTCTATTTGTCTAACTTTCTGAGATTCCTCATGTCTAATAATTTGTACTTAATCCATAATTATATATAAAAACAGTTTTTTTTTTTAAATGCATGAAAAACAAGATATACCCAGGGAACTTAAAGAGCTTTCGTCAAACTGAATATTCCATCCCTGCAAGTTTAATTCAAGCTAGCTAAGACAAAGCATCCAAAATTTATGCTATTCCAGCTTACTATAAGTTTGATTATTCAAGCGAAGCAGTAATCAATAAGTATTTAGCATTCACTATACTTGCTACAACACATATAAACCAAATAATTCCTGGATTCAGAGATTACAAGTAGGGGAAAAAAATAAAAATAAAAATAAATAAAATTTATAATCCAAAGGATGAAAAAGTTGCTTTTCTATTTCTGAAATACAAATAGCCTCCAGAATTGCCCATTTTTTTTGTTTTTATTGAATTTTAGGAAAATGTCATCTTTTACTAATTTTAAAGAAAATCCCCGTGTATTTCCCCAAAATTTTTCTTTACCCCAAACTGTTCCCCACTAAATCTCTGTCCCCAAATATTTCCCCCGAAGCTTCAAAACTCCCCAAAATGGGGAGAAATCCCCAAGTCTGGCAACACTGGTTGTTAACAAGTGAAATTGTTTTTCTTGAATTTTTGCATGCGTGAGAAATCCTACACACTAAATCAGAACAGAAAGCCATCTGCACTTCTTTCATAAAACAACAACAAAATGTAACTGATAATTGCTGCGTCAGCGTTGGTTGGGCTACTGAGCAGAGAGGAGATTTATTTATTCAGATAACAAGGAACTGTGTTCAGAAAATAAAATAAAAAAAGAAGAAAAATTAGTTAATTCATCAATTATTTTTAAATGAAAATTATTATAAGTATACAACTAAAAGTTTGTAGGTGTAATATATGTCACTATCGCATGAAATGTATAAAGATTCATGGAGTCCTATTTTTTACGGGCCTATAAATAAGTATATTTATTTATTAACAGCTTATAGATTCAAACTATTTGAAGTACGCTATTAAACAAATTCTTCAATAACATATTGATTTCTATCTGAAATTATGCTTGGATTTGTGTCAACTAATTATTAATATTATTATTCATTTCCATAATCCGAATACCGTAGATAATGAAAGCATTGTATTCGGTCAAAAATTTTGATATCGAGTTTTCACCTGATTTACATATTTTAAGGTCTCGTGAGTCAGAAAAGTGTTTTTTGGCAATTGGTCTGTGTGTTTGTGTATCTGTATTGTATATATGTGTATATGTTTCTGGAATTTTTCTGATTATCATATCTACAAAATTAATAAAGAACGACGAACTTCTGATTAAGACAGGTATAGTGTACAGATGATTTTTCCAACATTTGTTGAAAACTGGAAATCTCAAAAACTGGCGATTTTCTTCAAATTTATATAAACTTTGTTTTGGATGTCCTTTTGTACTTGTTAGTTCAGGGAAATTGATAAACGACCTATAAAAATACACAAATTTTTTAAGTCTCACAAGTGCTTTCTCTTAAAAACAGCTTTATGGATTTTCTTCAAAATCGCTATATTAATTCCTTTTTAGATATCATTTCGTATGCAATTGTTAGTTTATGGTGAACAGATCAGTTTACTAAGTTTTGGTGAAAATTATCAGTGGGACAGTGAGCCGATATCTCAAAAACGACTTTAACTTTCTTCAAATTTGCTACATAAACCCCTTTTTACTCGCTCTTTAGCATGTAATACTTGCTTAATACAGGAAAATTGACAAAAGTCCTTATTAGGTGGAAGCAATTGCAAATCTAGGAAATGAGTGTTTCAAAAAACTGATCTAACGATTTTTTTTTTTTTTTTTTTTTTTTTTTTTGTTAATTCGCTAACTCTTTTTGTTATATCTTCATGACGCATGTACCAGTTTGCTTTGACAGGAAAATTATTAGATGTATAAATTCATAAATCATTTTTATGTTTTCTGACCACTTTATTTAACAACAGCAACAACAATAATAATAATAAAATATAACAGGGGTAAAATATGTGTAGTAATAACTGATAAAATTCATGCAGATTACTATTATTATTATTATTATTATTTTAATGTGGGTCGGGTTGTCTGAACTTATTTTACTGTTGTCGGAACTATTCAAATTTTATTATCTAATAATTTTCTTGATAATTGCGAAACCCCACTATTGGAAAGAAATTTTGTAGCCTAAAATATTCTTATACATCCATTTATTCAACTTTTTATGTATTAAAAAATATATGAACATAGGAATTTTGATATTAACAAAATGACACAAAAAACGACACTTTTAAAAACTTGAATTTTTTGCATTTCAAACACACGTCTATCTCTAATCTTCGCTTTATGGTAAACGTAGTTTTTAACTCGGTTATCGACCTCAAGGTTTTGAAGACAAACTGTTTTTAAGCTACTACATTTCCTTGATGACATTATGCTGAACTTGTAGTCAATTTATCTTTTCCTGATGATGGGTCAAGCTTAATTATTTTGAGTGGAAACGACTGGTATGTTGTTTCATAATCTATAAAATTAACTTACTTTTTTCCTTCTTCAGCACTAATTTTCCTGTCATTTTCCTAAATATTCTCTAAATTCTCATAATTTATTTTAATAAATTGAAAAAAAAAAATAATAATAACTTATCTAAAACAAACAAGAGAGAGACAGATTTTAAAACATATACTTATTGCAGCAAAAAATGTAATGAAGAGCTGGTGTCGAAAAAAGTAAATAAAGAACTTTGTAAATTTAATTTACAAAGTTGTAAAAAACATTAATAATAATAATTAATTAAAAAAAAAAAAAGTTTCAGTTCGAAATGATTCCACGACCATTCATTATGTGAATAAAATAGGCACGAGTGAAGTAGTTATAAATGGCGAAGTATTGCTCTTTCATACATTTTGAAATATGACTAACTATTATTAAAATAAACAAACCAAAATGAAATATTAAAAACTGGAAGTGATATTTAAACTTTTCAAAAACATAATTGCCCCATGGGATTGAAATAGTGCTAATGGCATATCTTAATACTATCTTCGGCGTGAAATTGCTGACAGAATTTTTGAGAAATGATTACATAAATATAGAATAATTATATTAATATTATTATATATTTTAATTATATTAATCATATTATAAATTTATAATATAATAAATTTATTCTAAATATAAATTTAATATAATAGAGCGAGGGATAGGAAAACTATTTTATGTAATTAATTCTCTGATACATGGTACCAAAACTAAGATGTTTAATAGATGCTGAGTTATAGTAAAACTGTAGTTCTTGAATAATAGTAGTATCGCCTGACTACCGATAAACACACAAATTGAACCTGTCGGATAAGGCTCTATCAAAGGCAGTGGAGACCCGGGTCGAACATTGCGCGAAAGACGAAGACGCTGCTAAAGCAGCGGAGAATCAAAACTTGGTTTTATGTGATTTCAGTGAACTTTGCTTTAGTTATTAATTTTAAAGTAATATAAAATATATATATATATTTATCTATTGATTTTCTTTCCTTTCTTTCTTCCTTTCTTTTCTTTTTTTTTTTTTTTTTTAATTCATTTAAGTGTAGGGACAAGAAAGCGAAGAAATCCTGATAGTAATAAATAGAAACATTTGTAAATAAACATAATCATTGCCCCCTCCCCCCCACCCCACCCCAATGAAAAAAAAAATGTATCAGTTCTTTCAGGTTGAAATAATAAAACATCCCTTCGTGAGTCTAACAAAAAGCGTGAATGCAGCAAATTATTTTGCTGCACTCATGCCCACATTGTTTCGCCTGATGAAGAGCCTTTGGGGTATTTCGACCAGAAACAATTGCAGATTTTTTTTTTTTTTTTTTTTTTTTTTGAGTTTATGGTGTTTAGTTTTTTACAATGCTCTTTTTATAACAATTTTGGTTTCAATATTTTATAATTTTCACATGTAAAGTTACATTTATTTATATCAAATAACTTAACAAATTTAAACATATTAAAATTCGAACACTTAAAAAAAAAAAAAAAAAAACACATAATCTACTTCATTCCAAAAAATGTAATGGATCAACTGAATATTTCTTATATGCTGTACTAGAAATCCTGAATTTATAGCCATGGTGTATGAATCAAATACTTGTAAATAGTATTTAAAAATGAATATGTACAAAATCAAATTAAATATTGGATGCATAGAAAAAACTGGTTGCTACCTCATCAGAAAAAAGAGAGAAAAAAAAAAAGAAAAAAAGCACTAATAAAATTAAAGGTATCACCAATAAAATAATATACTAGGTATAACCAAATCACTGCTGGCCTATTAACGGCCTTCTTCACTTACCGTCTCCGGAAGTCCGAGTCAATGTTATTCTATGGGAAACTTTCTTTACAAATAACTTATTAATCAATACATATTTTAAATTCTGTTTTCACATTCAGAAAATTCCCAACTTTTAAATTGTTGGACCTTTTTTAAAGATGTATTTTTTTTAATTATTAATATTTCATTTTGAAATTGCAAAATGAAAAATTTCACATATTAAAAATTCGTATTTTGCAGCTTCAAAATGAAATATAAAAAATTAAAAAAATAATTTTTTTTAAAAAGTCCGTCAATTTAACAGTTGGGAATTTTCCGAATGTGAAAACAGAATTTAAAAATATGTATTAGTTAATAAGTTATTTGTAAAGAAAATTTCCCATAGAATAACGTTGGCTTCGGCTTCCGGTGACGGTGAGTGAAGCGGGCCCTTAATAAGAAAATATAAAGGACCAATGAAGACTGCCGGCAGTAATATAATTTTTTATGTTTGCCACAGCTGGCCCACTGTAGGCTGCCAGCAACAACATGGAAAAACTATATTTGCCGCCATATGGCCCAACACTGGCCCTCTAACAATTTCCAACCTAATGTTCGTTACCAACAGTGGCCCATTACATATTTTCATCATACTGCTAGCTGCCAGCAACGACCCATTCACCGGCCCACTAACTTATTTTTAACTTACTGCTGGCTGCCAACAATGGATCTGTTGAATACGGCCTACTGACGGCCGGCGTAACATATTCCCTGCGGCAACGTTAACTTTTGCCACCGGCGGGCCAATTGCAGCTACTGCTGGCAACCAGCACTTGGCCTCATGCTGGCCGTCATTTGAGGTTTTGCTGGGAATTTTACCCATTAAATACAAATAAAAATAATATAATGTTGAAGTTTTATCTTCTGTGGTTACATACAAAGGATTTCATGACACAATACGGATAAAATCCATTGTATGTTTTCGTCGATAAAGATGTGACAAATTCCTTTTAAAAAATACTGGTGATAAATTAGATTTAAAAATTAGAAATTTTGGCAGCTATGATTTCTTATAAATAAGCCATAGCTTCCGACTTTTTAAATTTATTCCGGAATGTTGTTAGTCCCGCCCTTATCGTTGTAGAAGTACTTTGTGCAATATGTATAATTACGATTAAATATATATACATATATATATATAATACGGTGAGAATATGAGAATATGGAGCGGAACTTATCAACATTCCAGAATAAATTAAAAATGTTGGCAGCTATGTATAAGCTCATAGATTAGTTAATGAAATATTCACCAATGTTTTCTATAACTAACCTCCACTTGTCAACAAGGCCATTTACGACGCCTTTTTAAAGTATTCTATCCTTTGAAGCCAGGAAATTTACCGTTGCCCCATGAACATCCTGAAAATTTTGAAATATTTTTCATTTAAGAATATGTTTCGCCGACAAGAACAAGAGGTAGGCATATGGTGTCAGGTCAAGTGAGTATGGTAATATAACAAAACGTCATTTCCAAGAGCCTGGAGTTTCTGTTTTGTCCATAAAATCAAGTTTAGCCTGCCATTATTAAGTTGGAAAACGATACTATTTTGGTTATGCAGTGCTGGAGTAAGTTCCCGTATTTTTGTGTATAGTCAGATTAACTCATCACAATACAGGTTTGCTGTCAGAGTTTAATTTAGTTGCAACAATTCCCAGTAAATTGAGCCTCAACAATTCTACCAAATGCAAAGTATTAGCTTTTTATAGTGCAAACTAGCCTTGGCAAAGGGTAGTAGGTGGTTCATATTGTTGCCGAAAAAGCCGAAAAGTTGCAATGAAGAAGCAACAGAAATTTGATTACTATTTGTAAATAAAGCCAAGATTGGTCAGAGGTTTTACAATTGCTAATTGGATTGCTAAAACTCATCTCAGTATAGTCAATAGTGGTTCATTAACACTAAAGCCTCCAGAAGTTCATTCATCAAACTCCATTGGTTTTCCGGTGCGAGGTTCATCTTGAAGCTTCATGTCACCTGATCTAAATTTTAAATATCATCTTTGGACCGTACAAACGTGGTCAAACGCACGTTAATTGCTGTACACATAATTGCCAAGTCTCCAAATTAGCTGGAAGATTTTGCACTAGAAATATTCTATAGTGGATTTCACTATAAAATTCATCTTTTCACGAATTTGTTAAAAATGAAATAAATTCGCTCTCCTGCTCTCTCGCCTCATTACACCCCAACTCTCGATGATTTACATGCAAAGATGATAGATATTAATTTATATCAAGGTGCAACTTCATATAAAATTTGAATAAAATTATATGGATTAGTTCTTGAGATAGAGCAGCTATGAAAATTTTTGTCACACACAAACAGACACACAGATAGACAGATATTTTCTAAAAACAGTCAAATCGTGTTCTAGACTTCTGAAAATGTGCAAGTCTCTCGAAAGCAGGATGTTGAAATTGTTTACAAAACCAATATTTTATTTCTATTTAATATACTAGAAGAAAGCATTGAAGAGCAAATAAATAGCATCTGTAAGCATTTACCCAGCGGTACAATATTGGCGCATTATGATAAAAACCCAGGTTCAATTTCTCAATTGATCTTAATGAAAATTATTTCTTCTTTTCAATCAAAAATATGTTATTTTCATTTGATTAAAATTATACGAAGATTCCCTATAATTTTACGCTGTGTTCACAAAAATGAATTTGTAGTTTTAAAATTATATAACTTCAACAAAATACAATTTTACTTTTGTGCAATTAATTATATTCGTTTTTCTACTCTTCAGAAGTTTTTACGTCCAGATTGTCCCTTTCTTATTATTGTTTTATCTTAATATTAATAAAATGTATGTGTGTCTGGGGTATGTATTACATCTTCTCCCTAATTACTAAACCGACTTTATTCAAACATGACACAGTTACTGCTTATGACTACAATTGAAGTATTGTAGACATTTAATATTTCTATCGCATGCGCAAATAGAGAGGGTAAGGAAAAGCCCTCGAAAATCATACTTTTGCATGATTTCTATATTAATAATAGCTAGAAATTTCAAATTTGATATGTAGGTTACTTCTTATGTATATATTTACCAGTGGCGTATCGTGAGTGACGTTTTGGGTATGCTCCATACTGGTGGTTAGGAACAGCTAATTATCATGGAAAGCTCGTTCATTTGATTGGCTGTTTAAATGTCGTAATATCTACGTTGTTTCTCGAAACAAGCGAATTAGCCAATAAGATGCTTAAATATCAATTTTAATGTACTGTTTCTAACTACTCATGTGGAGCATGCCCTAAACGTCATTCATGATACGCCACTGATATTTACCCTTAGCAGGAAAAAAAATGAAATTAAAAACGGTGCAACGATTAAAAAGAAGATCTAGAATTACGCTTTCGTCAAAATTTTACGTATGCAATTTAAACGTTTTACTGTGAATTGGTCAAAATGACGCAGTGTTTTAATATATTTCAAAATATTTTTTATAATATGTTTGAACGACGTCACTTTCAGAAAATCTTCCGAACGAAGTAAAGCCGTATTTGGAAATGATGTCATTCCTTTGAAGTCATTCGATGGGAACGTGCACTTACATTGAGAAAACTGTTAAGTTTTACTGAAATTGTGTGGAGCTTTTATTTATTAGCGACAGAATATGTAATAAAAAGCAGTAATCTTAACTCTAAATTATAGTATAATATCAGAAGGTTTTTACATGATACAGATAAATATTTCATTATTCTGCATAATGTAGGTTGTGTTCTGTAAGCGGCTCTATCCACGACCGGTCGATTGATCCAGAACCAAAGCTTTCAGTGCTGTTGACCATTCCAGAATACTTACATTCAGTATAATGGACCGATTCGATCGGTCATGGATCAAAGTGCTCATGAAGATTTCTTGAGTCATTGGATCACGTGATTGATCCAATGCGCATTAGAATGAAAGTCTGTCTGACATTGTGCAGAATAAATAATCATGATTGGCACTGCTCTATCATATAATCACGTCACAAGAATAGATATAGTAATATATATAGATCTATTATCCCCATGTTATCGAGCAAAGATTTTTGATGCCGAAAAAAAAGCTTTGGAATCAATCATTAAGTGGTATTGAAAAAAAAAAAAATAAATAAATAAAATAAAAATGAATTCGAAACTGCATCTGCAGTTTTTCCTTCACCTTTAGTAAATAAATTATTCATAAATTTTATTTGCTGAATATTCGTGTGTATTCAAGTGTGTATTCACTCGGGGAAACACGGCCATATTTTGGTAAAATCGCCGTCTTTTCCCAAGTGAAAAGGAATAAATTTTTTCTCCGCAATGATCAATCTATATATTATTACTATATCTATGCACAAGAAGCTGTGGCAAGTCTTTCAATACTTTCTTGACCGATCTATGGAACAAAAGGATCAATGACGGCACACGACCGGTCAAATTTATCCCGTTGAAGAGCTCTACAGAACGCGCTCAAAAACAAGCTCTTTTCTTAGAACAATAATCTTTCTTTGTTAATAGTGTTGCCATTTCAAGGTTATGATTTACAAATGAATTATTTAAAAAGTAACTAATCTGTAGCAAACGATAACTGGCTTATCAATAAATACAAGAATGGACCATATTCCTCGTTTGGGTTCGAGACTATAAAAAATCAGCTGTTTTGGGCAAACAATTCTCAACTCTACCATAGCAAAGCATTGTGGCTTGCAAATTTTTATCTTGCAATATTATTTCTAAGAGTTACAGATTATATGAAATTGAAGTAAGAGTGATATGGTGATAACTTTGTTTTGTTTTTAATCCAGTTTTAGTAATATACCTTAATATTAATCAACATATGTAATATTAAAAGATGTCATGTGAACTGTGGCGATGTTAACAAATTTAAATGAATGTTCCATCTAATAGATTCCTTTATTAAAATGATTGAAATTCTAAATATTTAAGCTTTGATGTCTATATATATGTGTGTGTGTGTATAAAATGTTCTTATTAATCTTTTATTCATTATATATATGTATGTGTGTGTGTGTATACATAAAATGTTCTGCAATTTTACGTTATGGAATAGTCTTAACTTTATCATTCGATTCAGTTGTTTACATTTCTCTTTTGTTCTTGTTTGAACATTATTATTACGTTTCACTGCAGAAATATTTACGAAAATGTTATGCGTAACAATAAAATGGCATGTTGAATCTAATTTGTTTACAAAATATCGGCCACGTGTTCGGCGATTTTACCTACGGTGACGTCACAGGAATATTGTCCATTAAAAGCGGATATTTTTTTGCAAAAATGATTCATTTAAATACAGTGATTTAATAAAATATTGTTTTAATTATAAAATTGATTAATACGCAATGTGTATTGTTTTTTGAAAGTAAACATACTCGTAATCACTTTAATAATAATGATTGCAATTAAGGAAGAAGGTATACTAAAAAAGTTGTTTAGAAGCATAAAACTCAATTTTCAAAGTTCTCAAAAATTTCTATTTTTTGTACATCTTTCGTAATTATCTACTAGGGCGCAATTTCAATAATCAGCTTCTTTTATATTTCAGAATAAAACCTCTTAATTGCTTATTGCACATTTTGCCAAGAATAAAAGTTGCGCAGTAAACAAAATTTGGTTTTTTGTTAATACATCTTTTTTTCTTTTCCAAACAAGCTATTTAATTAACAATAATTGATCATGAATTTTGTAACTAATTATCCAAATTTAATTATGTCTCAAAATTTTTATGGAAATATATAAAACAAAGTATTAGTTTATATTTATGTGAATAAATGGAAAAAATTAAAGTGTAAAATATTTCCTTCAACCTTATTTTTTAACCCTTTCAGGGGCGGTGGTACATATTTTATACCACCTAATTTCAGTTCGCAACTGCAAAAATTCATCTCAGAAATCTTATATAAAATTTTACTTTTTTACCTTATCTGAAAACATTCATTTATTACGTTTCTTCTAATCTTGATCTCAAACTCTGGTGGCATTTGATTTTAAATGAACTTAAATTCATTGCCCCTGAAAGGGTTAAATCAGCATAGTATAAAGCATTAATAAAATGGTATTGTAAAAGTAATATTGTACGGTTGCAACAGTAATAAAGCCTATGACTATTGATAGAGACAGAATCTCGTAAGAACAAATGTCTTTTTCAAGTATAAAATAAATACTTTTAAGTAATTAATTTATAAATTTATAAACATGATTTCGTAACTTCAGTTAAGTGTCACATTTATTTAGATGTAAAGGTTAAATTGTATCTCAAAGAACAAATCTGGTTCAAATTCTGTCTTGGTTAATTTTTGCTTTTACTGTAAATTATTTTAGCCTTTCTATCTAAAACACGAGTTACTATTCGCGAATGATTTAAAATCATAATTATCATTGTTATACAGAAATACAGCGTGTACTGAAGTAGATATCCCAAATTTTGAAGGCTGTTGAAAGAAAAATGAACGAAATATAAACTCATTGTTCATCAGAAATCAAAAATAACAACTGAAAATTTGGATTTAACAGAGTTATGTGTGTTTAACGTAAACTCCTTTAGTTAACGGCCCTCTTCACTTACCGTCGCCGAAAGCCCAAGCCAATGTTATTCTTTGGGAAATTTTCTTTACAAATAACATATTAACTAATACATATTTTTCAATTCTGTTTTCACATTCAGAAAATTCCCAACTGTTAAATTGACGGATCTTTTCTAAAAATGTACTTTTTTAAATATTTTATTTTGAAGTTGCAAAATGAAAAAATTCACATATTGAAAATTCGTATTTTGCAGCTTCAAAATAAAATATGAAAAATTAAAAAAAAAATACTTTTTTAATAATATTATAGATTTAAAAAATTAAAGAACAGGCTTTTATAGAAATATGAACTAAAAAGCACAAAATATCTATCTTAGTATTAAAATGCAGGGTAAGAGAAAATCGTGTGAGTGACACACCATAATATTTACATACATTTAAATCTTTAATTAAAATAATTTAAAATTAAACAAAAACCCTTTTTAAAAACTCTCATGTGACTGGGCTCGAACGCTAGACCTTTAGGTTCGTAGCGCGGAGCTTTACCTCACAGCCACAGCGTTCACGTAGGGAAAGTCTTTTTTTACAATATAGATTTTTTGTTTGCTCCCAGAGCGGTTACAACCATACATTATACATACAAACATACACACAGGTGAAGCTAATAAAAGCGTGTTAAAAGAGGTCCGTTAATTTATCAGTGGGGAATTTTCAGAATGTGAAAACAGAATTTAAAATATGTATTAGTTAATAAGTTATTTGTAAATTAAATTTCCCATAGAATAACATTAGCTTCGGCTTCCGGCGACGGTGAGTGAAGCAAGCCCTTAAAAGAAAGATTTGAAGGCGGCCCGACAATCCATCACATACACTTTTATTTTTGCAAATAAATATTAGGGGGACCGGGAAATAATGTCGTTTTGAATTAATAAAATGAAACCGGAAATTTTTGTTTAACAGTGTTTACATGCTACTTTACAAATAACCATCTTATAAGTTACCTATAAGTTACTAAGAATATATTAAATTTTATCCAGGATAAATTTCCGATGTCAGTATTTTAATTCAACACGACATTATTTTCCGGTCCCCCTAATACATCCTTCATCACGAAATTTCCGAAACGAAATTTAGATGATAATTTTATAATAATATTCTCGAAGTTTGCAGTATGATCTGTTTGAACTATGCAATTCAAATACTGAGATTTTCCTCGAGCGAAGAACGGGAAAACAGATGATACAGCGAAATTTGAAAATATTAGTATTATCATCTCATTAGAGTTATCGTCTCTCTTACAAGTAACATCACCCAAGTGTCCGGCTCGGATTTCAATGAAATTTAGGCGTTTCTTTCATATTTGATATGCTATCAAATGTTACTCAAAAATATGCGAAAAATTTGTATTTATGCAGCAAGTGAATACTCAAATGTCAGTTGAAATAATTTTCAGTACTATAAATTTTCATTTGTAACTTAAACATGAATGCGCAATATCATTTTGCAAAATCATTTTTAAGTCACGCCCAAAGGCGGAGCTTACTGTTGATATGTGGTGGATGTGGTTTTTAACATTTTAAAAATTCAGTAAATATAGAAAACATGGGCGATAGCAAAAATTTCTATGATCACAAATATTTGGTACATGCCCTCTATCAGAAATTAAAATTTCATTAAAATCGCAGCCGGACACTTGGAGGATGTTCCTTGTTAGAAATATTGCTTATAAAATGTGACCCACTCCAACGAATGAAGCATACGCTACACCATCCGAATATGCGATCCTATTTTAATTTTAAAATGACTTGTTTATGCAGTTAGGAGTTGTTTTTTGAAGAAATTAAACGTCATCGAAACATTTATGTTTATATAGGTTAATAACTTATTTTACCTTATATTTTAATATCTATTTTAAATAACAAATCATGTCTCTTATACAATTATTTTTAAACATAAATTTACAAATTATGCATTGTTGTCGCTTTCAAATGCAATAATTGCTTACGAAGTTTTTATTAATTATTAGAGAATACCAGTATTAACGAAAATTTCGTTAAAACATTTAAGTATATGTGTAGAATTATTTCTAATTAGTCTCACAGAAGGCGTGTCAGTTAATAACGAATAACATTGAGTGATGCGGTGTTTTATTTATTTATTTTTTATTTTATTTTATTTTACAATTATTTTGTTATTTATTTTGAAAATACATTTTTATGAGTGATATTGCGTTTAAAAACTGAAACAAACACATCAAAGATTTCTAATGTTTGGAAATAATTTTATATAACTTTTTTTTTTTTTTTTGTATCACAAAAATCGGCGCATATAACACAAATGGTAATTTTACTATGTTAACTAGTATGTAACATAACAAGAATTTTTAACTTTATTTCAGTTTATTATACTTCAAAAGTTAAAGCCTAAATAGAGACGAAAAGGTACCAGCTTTAGTAGAACGACAAGAAATAAAAAAGTAAATGAAAAATAAAATATATAGGCAACCAAAATTTGCAGGATGTGAGCGATATTAACCCTTTAACGCTCGCCTTCTTAAGTATTGTTCAACGTAAACCCTGCCCATAGGCATTTCATTTAAATGTTGCATTATTTTACTAAAACTTTTTATGCTTTAATTTTATTTTACAAAAAGATAATACATGTAATAATGATGTTAGTAACCTATGCATTTAAATGTATAGCACATATCATACATATATGCAAATATTGTGTTTGTTTCTTAAAAACAATATAACATACTAACCTTCAAAATTACGTCTGTAGGAGGAGTTACAAATACAACCAGCTATCTATAAATAGATCACTGGGCGGTAACGGGTTAAATTATGCGTGAATAACCACTAATTATGTATAAAATTTTCAACTAGAGTAGATTTTTTCTTCTTTTTCTTTTTCAAGTCGCTAAAAAATACATTTTTGGAAATTTGTGTATTGTTAGATTAAATACAATTAAAGAAAAAAAAAAAAAAAAAAAGACACTGAAATTTATTTATTTTTATATTGAATTATTTAAAATATTTTAAGATGAAATATGAAAAAGAATAATAAGTTTCCACCACTGTACAAAAGAAAAATTCTTTAATTTAAAAAATAATTCTTTTTCCTTCGTACTTGCTGATGTAAGAAGCTCTTAATTCAAGCGTGCGCGTAATTCCTTTCGGAAATGCCGTTCCAGTGAGAAAATATGATTAAAGTTTGATACAAGTCAATTCCATGAAAAATGTAACGAACGGCAGGCACAAATAGAGATAAGTCTGCGCCACCAATATTTTTTAAGAATAATCACTATCCTATTCAATTATAAAAGTCGCAGCAAATATGCCATTATATTTCTGTAGGCGGATGGTGGTGGCAAAGAAAGAGAAATTATTATCCTTTTTGACACTCTTTTATTAGCTTCACCTGTATGTGTGTTTGTATGTATGTTTGTAACCGCTCTGGGAGCAAACAAAAAATCTATATTGTAAAAAATGACTTTCGATACGTGAACGCTGTGGCCGAGAGATAAAGCTCCGGGCTACGAACCTAAAGGTCTAACGTTCGAGCCCAGTCAAGGAGATTTTTTAAAAATGGTTTTTGTTTAATTCTAAATTATTTATTTCTCATTCCTTCATTATGTTATTTATTCAGTTAATATCACGTAATTTCTAGACTTTTTAAAATTAATTATTGTCTTAAAAAAGTATAATATACAATTACTAATTTAAGAAATTTTATTAATTAGTATTTTCAAATAAATTTTACTTAAATGTCATGAAATTTGTAGTAATCAAAGTGTTATTATTAAAGTTTCGATTAAACGTTTTTTCGTTTACACATCCTTTTACGTCAGTCCCTTGAAGGACGTACAAATGGTGCTTTACTGTAATAATAATAAGGAAAAATTCTATATAATTAAAAATAAATACACATATTTGTCAGTTTACATGATGATGTAGAAGAAATATGCGTAAAATATGATGGATAAAATTCACATCGTTGACATCAATCACAAAATTCTTTTTGTGATTGACCTGAATTTTTGCACACGTCTTTATAGTAGATGACAATACTACATGCAAGTGTTTCCAGGCTCTTATCCCATCAGGGGCAGGTTCTAGGGGCAAAAAAAAAATCTCTATATATATAACTTTTCGTATGTGGCACAGGAATTGTCCATATTTGTATAACGTTGACTGTCAACAATTTCAATTAATTTTTTTTTTATTATTATTATGTAAATATTATGGTGCGTCACTCACACGATTTTTTCTTACCCTGCATTTTAATTCTATAAAGACAGATATTTTGTGCTTTTCAGTTCACATTTCAATAAAAGCGTGTTCTTTAACTTTTTAAAAGTACAAATTTTTGTGACTGATGTTACCTTCTTCCATGGAATCCCCTGCTGCTGTATCAACAGTTGTTAAGTGATGTCTACGAAATATGAAGCTCAAAAAATATGTTTTAACGTTTTCATGACTGTGCGAAAGAATAATAAACATGCACATTTCAAACAAAATTTAATTACAGAATGCGTAATATGCTTTCAATGTCATCCGTGAGGCATGCTATGTTTTATTGCCAACTCCATGCTAACAACTTGCAAAAGGAGTTCCATTTGTGCAATCAGGCACAATTAGAAAACTTACTTTGTGAGTAGTGCAGTATCAATTTGGGTAAATATAAAAATTGAAAATTTTATACATTTTTGGAAATATCACATTTTTTAGAGGGCTAATAACCTCGAATGTGTTAGAAAAGGGAATTCGGTGTCAGACTCGTTCTTTCTCCGTTATCTTTTCACAGGTACTCACAAAAAATAAACTACTCTTTAAAATTATAGATTTATTTTAAGATAAACATTGCTTCTTAAAATTAATGGTGACAGACCCAGCTAAAAATATGGACAGTATAAACCCTGGAATTTTAATTGTTTAGTTTCACACTCTATCTTCAATTGCTTGTTGTTATCGGTTTCAATTCCAGTTTAGGCATGATTGTTCGAAATATACTTTTTATTTCACGTCCCTTTTCCACCAAAACAAATTTTAAGTTAAATGTGATGCCTTATGTATATAAAAAGTATACACATGTATCAAGAAAATTATACATGATATTAGAAACTTAAATTTCAGTACTTGAATGCTGTATGATATTTATGTTGACGTCGAACAATTATTTCTTTTCTAATGCAAAAATTTTATGCATATTTTAAAAATAAATATTTTATCTAAAATTATCACTTGAAGAATAAATTAATCACTTTTTAATTACACTTTTTAATTTAATTTAATTTAAATTAATCACCTTACCGCGCGCTGTCCTCGCTGCGAGAACGCAAAATTTAAGATCCAGCTGCAAAAATTCATCCCGGAAAGTTTTCAGCAAAAATTCACGTTTATAACATATCAGAAAAGGCCGGCTTTTTAAACCTTAAAATTTAAAATGTCTTTTTGTTTAATTTAGTTCATGAATTCCGGTGGCAGTATAATTTAAATGTTTCAAATTGTCTTGCGCCGCAAAGCGTTAACAACAACAAAAAAAAAAAAAAAAAAAAAAGATTCAATATTCAGTTTTTTATTTTTCTGACATACCATATTCAAAAATTCTAATGAAATATTAAATATATTTTATGAATTTTAGAAATAACAAATGATAGTATTAATTGGCACAATGCATTAAAAAAAAAATAATTAGATAATACTTTGCCTGCTGCTTTAATATATATAAATGGAACTTATTTGATTTTCATGTATGATTTTATACAAAGATGTCACAGGCGATATTTTAAATATTTTTTCATACCACTGTATCAAAAAATAAAATTTATAATATATTTTCGCAGATATATTGGTACTTTACCTGCATAAATTTGTTATAAATTTTATATTATGGAAATAGTGGCACGGTATTAATAATAATAATAATAAAATGTCGTTTGGGGCAGACCTGTAATAATATAGATTATCCCAAACTCTATTTCAAATTGGAAATGAATTCATTATCAAATTTTTCAATAATATTTTATTATATAAAGTCTATTTTATAAATATATTCCGCAATGTTGACGGCATTTAATTAATTTTTCAACTGATATATATCAACTGAACCCTTACGTAATTTAAGTCGCTAATAAAAATTGTGAAAGAATTATGATTCATCTGTTGAATTATCCATTTTCGTAATTATAAATCAAACAGATAGTTGTGTCCTGTCAATAATTCCTACGACGCAAAACTTTAAAGATTTGGGATTTAGTAAACTGCAATTAAAGTTTTAAACAGAAAAATTGGCTATTTATACTCGAAAATCTTCTACATCGAGAACAGATCAGTGTTTAATATTAAATTGATAAACAAATATAATAACATTGAATCAACATATAAAAATATTGAAACAAAGGAAAACTTGAACGTCTAGAACGCCAAAGAGAAAAAATTGGAAAGCAGGTAGCTGTTTCTGTAGCATTTAGTGTACCATTTTAAAGTTGAGAACTCTGCTGTTATGTGAGTTATTTGAAATTACTTAAAATCAGAATTTAAAAATAATAATTGTATCCCACCAATAAATTAAATGAAAATATTTTATTTTTAAATTACTTCATTTCCAATAAACGTAAGCAAAAGTTCAAGGAATATTTATTCTAGCTCACACGAACCATTTACGGGGTGACGTGAAGAATTTCTTTTCAGTAATAGGTAACACCGTTCCATACTTCCTTTGGTAATGGGTTTTCGCGACATATTATATTTATAACCTATTACTTTTTAGTTTATACACTGTAAAAAAATAACTATTACCAGCTGCAAGAAACTCTCTGTGATTGGAGAAAATAATTATTTTCTCCAATCACAGAGAGTTTCTCTCAGCTGGTAATAGTTATTTTTTTACAGTGTATATGGCTAATGTCTTTCTAATCTTTTCGGGATGATACACAATATATACATGTATCCTGCAAAGTGGATGCGGTTAATGTTTTTAATTCCCAATGCTTTCGAATAGTAATCTTCACTTTATTTAACACCAGAATTTCTTCAATTAAAAAAAATAATAATAAAAACGCTGATATGAAATAGTGGTAGAGTCAAAATTTTACACAAACGTTTGTCCCAATCGTGCAAGCTTAAGGTTCATTAAACCAATTCCTTTAAACACGAAAACAGAATATTTCAAATAATGTCAAGAAACACGTACACAAAAGCCGTTTTCTGAAAAAAAAAAAAAAAAAAAAAAAAATCTTATATTATAAGCCATATATGTAATTACGAAACAATTAAATAATAATAATTAATTTTTAAGAAACATCTTTAAGGCATCCCAAATTTTAAACTCCTGAGTGACTGTTTCTTTTGATTTTCCGAAGAACTTGAACTTTCCAGATTGACAAGAAAATTAGTGTTTTTCACTCATTAGCAAAAAGTCAGTTTGAACATGTTTTCTAAAATTATTTTTGCTTACAAAAATTGCATAAAATGATGTATTTTCTCAGGCACTTAATTTTAACATAAGAGCATAATTAACTATTCTTAACACGTTTACTCATTTTAAATCTTAAAAAATAGTGAAAAGAGACTCAGGGGACCTCAAAACGTATAGAAACATCAAAATCTCGAATTCGGATTTTTGACATGATTACAATACTTTCCTCACTATAGTGTTCGGAAAGTAAAAATAGTTTAAAAAAAAAATCAGATTGAAAAAAAAAAAAAAAAAAAAAAAAAAAAAAGTGAAGAAGAGCTAAACAGTAAAAATAAATAAATAAATAAATAAATAAATATTCAATTTTCTTCTCAAATTATTCTTAATTAAACTTAAACAATATTCTTGATAAAATCACAATAAATAAATGCTCCCGAACACTATCCCTATACTATACGCGATTACGCATTTTCAATTCCATCTGCTATAAGTAATTAAAATATAAACAAACACTCCTTCCTTTCAATTATCGCACTCCCGAAACATATGTTTCTAATACGCAAGCGAATCCAAACCTAGCAAGTGTAATCCCAGTCCCCACCTTCATGACGAAATAATAATCAACATCTAATAATCACCCTTTACCTATCTCATGCTAGCTGCTTAAATTAACACTATTTCGTTAAACCGTGGTATCAATGTATCTCTAAACCTAAACGATTTTATTACCCGATGAAAAATAATCAACACCAAATAAAATCATTTCTGAGTTAATGTCAAGGGTGTTTAATATCAGCCCTATGTTATTTGTCCTAGACGGTAAAATTATATTTCTTATTAAATTTTTTTTGATTAATATGTTTCACAAGAAATATTCCGTAATACATTCTAGAAAATATTCGAGAGCTCAACTGTGTTATTTTTTAAGCGATAATTTTATGAACATGGAAAAAGATTACTGACTGAGAATATCATTGAGTAACAGAGCTGTATCAAACTCGTTACTGAGATACGCGTACACTGTAAAAAAAATAACTATTACCAGCTGCAAGAAACTCTCTGTGATATTTTCTCCAATCACAGAGAGTTTCTTGCAGCTGGTAATAGTTATTTTTTTACAGTGTATTCTTTCAGACTTGAAGTAACGAAACGGTATTCTGGAATTTGTCTCGTTTCTCGTTACTTGCGTATTCTATTACTGTATCTTGCGTCGCATGAGTCTTACACTGTAAAAAAATAACTATTACCAGCTGCAAGAAACTCTCAATTTCTCCAATCACAGAGAGTTTCTTGCAGCTGGTAATAGTTATTTTTTTACAGTGTATCGTCCAGATGCCGCAGAGCAAAGTTAGAACATTAGTGCGGGAAGTCTGATACGAGTCTTTCCGTTCCTCGTTTATTCTTTTCAGGGGCGGTGGTATGTATTTTATATTACCTAATTTTAATTTGTAATTTCGAAAATTCACCCCAGAAATTTTTAATATATTTTTACCTTTCTGACTTAGCCGAAAACATTCATTTATTTCTTATCATTTAACTCTTTTCTCATTTAATTCTAATGGCACTTGATATTAAGTGTCTATAATTATATTGCCCCTGAAAGGGTTATGTATGATGCTGTATGTAACATGTGGGGTGCAGGAACTGTTAGATGCGAAAAGATGAGAGTTTTATTCATACTCGGTGCTTTTTCCTACTGCATGACGCGATTTGGACTATCAGTTTTCATATGATTTGGATTTCGGTAGAAGGCGGCGTTCATAATATTGTTTTTGTATTTTGTAAATAAAATAAAATAAAATAAAAAGGTAATTGCCCCAGTAGCACATAACGTTGTTTTAACGTTGTTATAACTAATTTTTCACTGTTCAGACTTATTTTCAACGCTATAACAACGTTATGTGCTATCTGGGTATATAAAAGAAATAATTCAAGCTTTTTACTTGTATGATGTGTATTATATAAGTTTTATCGCCAGAAATTTTTTGTCTGTTTCGCGTGCAGAGATAAAGTTGAAAATATTATTTTTTAATAGGATATTTTTAGTAATATATTACCGTGCTAATAGGCTACAATACAATAATAATATTACTTATTATGTTACGTGAAATAACGCCCATCTGTAATTTCGGGTTGATGTATTTTTCCTCAATCACACGTTCTTCTGTTGGTTATGTGAATGAGTTGTAAAAAATAATAGGCACGGTACAAAGAATGTTTCTGTATGTTATGATGAATGTGTGAAATGCTAAAGAACAATAAACATGCATACTTAGGGCCAACTCAGCATTTTTTGGCTACCGAAAAAATTTAGTAGAAAAATTTATTTTATTCACTCAGTGAATTGTAATATATATTTTCATTGATATATATATATATATATATATAACACAATCTTATAATTTCTAATATCTGTATAAGTTCATACCTGCCAACATTCTAACTAATATTGTGTAGTAATATCAGCCCCTCCTTTCTTTACACACCAGTATCTTTTTAGAGTATTTTTTTTTTCCTTATTTAATCGTAAATGTATTTGGAGAATATTATTCTGCAAATTTACTGGTGTGAAAAAGGGCAGGATTAACAACACTACGAAATATTAATAAGGATGTTAGCAGGTATGGTATAAGTCTATGTATCATCCGTGATGAGAAATGGGGATTATCAAGGAATATTAGCAAAATAAAGTACTTATGTAGTGGAAGAGAAGAAACACATTTACAAATAGAGGGATAAGAGATAGAGACATGCAAAACTATAAATATTTGGGAGTGAATATAGATGAAGATGGTAGAAATAATTTGGAGATAAGAAACTGAATCTCTCAGGGAAGAAAAGCAATTGGAAGATTAAATGGAATTTGGTGGAGTGAGGAGTTAACAAGGAATAGAAAAAAGAATATCTATAACACCATTGTGAAAAGCATACTAGTATATGGATTGGAGGTTTGGAGAATGACAGAGAGCTGAAAGAGGAAGTTGTTGGCTGTGGAAATGGATGCATTAAGACGATCCTGTAACATCTCGAGAAAACAAAAAAATAATAATGAAAGAATTAAGGAGATGGTAGTACTGGATGATACAATCTGTGATTATATATAGATATATATATATAAATAAAAAATAATTTGGTTTGGACATGTGAAAAGAATGAATGAAGAAAGAAAGACTGCCAATGAAAATTATGGAATTCGAATCAATGAGGAAAATAAAGAGAGGAAGACCTAGGAGAACCTGGATGGGGGATATTAGCCAAGCCATTACAAAATTGGGTATTAATCAGAATCTATGCCTGGACAGAACCCAATAGAAAAAAGTCCTGGAGTTCGGAAGGAGACGACAGCCTTCATAAACCGATTATATGTATATATATATAATTTTATAAGCAGCGTTGTCGTAATTTTGATGAAAATATAGATTCTGCTTCGTATATATCAGTAAAAAATAATAAGTCCTACCCTAATGAAAATCTGTATGATTCTTGCTGCAATGACTAATGACATACCGACTAATATATATATATATATATATATATATATATAAGGAGGAGGAGACTTAGTAGATTAAATATTACTTTAAATAAGGAGGGTTTAACTACAAAAGAGTTCCGAATTAAATGATTATTAATCTAGATGTTTCAGGCTATAAACAGACTCAGACAGCATTCAGCTGCAAAACAGAATTCGGCCTCACTCATCCATGACCCAGCTCACTCAGCCAATCCCTTAGGCGGGTTTATCTCATCTTTTCGCTGTTGCTATCTGTTTGAGAGAATCTTGTACTGGAATTGCGCTGCGAATCTGGAGAGACAAATCTTACTGGGTCGTAAGTTAGGATACCGGACAAAGGAGAGTGGGGTGACATCAGGCGATTCACACTCAGCCATTCGACTGCAAGGCACCCGACGAGTCGGATCTGAAAGTATACAAAGCAGAAGCCAAAAAGAAAGGGGGGGGGGAACTGCGAACTATAAAAGGATAAACAGAGAAAAAAAAAATTTCTTGTGAAGACAAACAACAACAAAAGAAACAAACAAACAGACAAAAAAAAAATAGTGCGAGAAAAAAAAATTACAAGACAGACACACACACACAAAAAAAAAAGATACAATCATCAAAATAGTTAAAAAAAAAAGACGTTAAACAAAAGGAAAAACTAAAAAAAAACTTAAAAAAAAATGGAAAAGAAACGGAAAGTTTATGGAGCAGCCTATGGTTTTAAAAAATCTACTGCTGTGGATGTGACATTTAGGCCTTCATGCTGAATCTCATATCGATCATGAGGCTTTACTGCAGTAATCTGATAGGGTCCAAAGAAGCGAAGTCGGAGCTTTAACCCTGTGCCGAATTGAGTACGGGCAATTGCTACGATGTTGCCAAGTTGGTTCTGGTGAAGCTTTTTCCTACGCTTGTTATATCTCCGTTTGTTAGTTTAAAGATATTTTAAAGATATTCTCTTTGGCGATGGCACGTAGGGTATCCCTTTGATCCATAAATGAATCAATGTATTCATCCTTTAGAAGTTGGAGGATGTGCGAATCTTGTTTATGTTTTAATGGGACATCAGTTCAAATGAGGATTTCTTTGTCGTGCTACTGATAGTGCTGTTTAAAGTTCGCTGCACTGCTGAAACATGCTTTTACCATTTGAGGGCAGGGATGGAACACGGGCGCAGAATTCATACCGGAATCCGTTTAAGCAATTTCTCTACTTATAATATTGTTGATTTAAGAAGTAGAAAATTTCCTTACATTCATAGTGGTATGAATTTTGCGCCCGTGTTCCATCCCTGTGAGGGGTTCTGATATGGATAGTTTGGCTAACACTGGAATGACGGTTTGCAACATTCTCTCGACTTGGCTATTATCTCGGGGTATTCCGGTCGTTATGTGATGCAGTTAAATGTCATTATCTTGGCAGTACTGTAGAAAATCGTTTGAAGTAAACGCTGTCCCATGATCCGTGAGTATCCTACACGGATTTCCAGAAGTCGCTTGTAAAAGGGATAAATTTTGAATAATTTCCTCAACCGATGCTGTTTTCACTGGATATAGCCATATGAATTTCGTGAACGAATCCACGACAGCGAGAATGTGGTTGTATTTTTTGTTGGTAGAAGGTAAGAGAGCCAGAAAATCAAAGTGGAAAGTTCCAAATGGCGTATCCTTTTTGGGGACTGGATTGAGGAATCCCCCGGCTTTGTCACGCTTTTTGTTAATTAATATGCATTCTACACAATTGGCAATAACATTTTCAACACTCTTTCGCACATTTGGAAAATAAAACGACTGTTTCAGGATATTCTCTGTTTTATCAGCCGAGAAATATACTTGTAGATGGGCATCACGGATGAGCTGTGTTTGCATCTGAAGTGGTATTACTAGTAGGTCAAGCCTGTTAACATGTTTATATAGGACATTATTTCGAATGAAAAATTCCGAATTAGGGTTATCTTGACAGAGTGTTTTTAAGAGCATCAACATGGGACATTGAACAATCAGGCCTATGAACAACTTCATATTCAAACTCACCAAGGATGTTTGATCAACGGGCAGTTTTCATCTTTTCTGTGAAGTGATTTTGAAACGCTTGACAGTGTGTGACAATAGTAAATTTAGAACCAAAAAAAAAAAAAAAAAAAGTGCGAATTTTTTTGACTGATTCCATAATGGCTAAGACCTCAAGCTCATAGCTGGAGAGTTTTCTTGCTGAGGGATTGTTTTTCGGGATATATAATGAATAGGGTGAAACTGACCGTCTTCTTCTTGTTGTAGGAAGACATTTCCAAGAGACATCGATATGTAATTCCAACTTAGAGCCTTGTTTGAAAATGGGTAAAACAGGGAATCGGGACAGATTATCTTTTAATTGCTGAAAAGAGCTGAATTTCACTTTCACCAAAGTGAAATGAAACATTATTACGTAAAAGGTCAGTTATATAGGTTAGGAATGAGTGAATAATGTGAAATAAATTTACGAAAATAGCCTGTGAACCGAAGAAAACTTTGGAGATGTTTGGAGTCACGAGGTACTGGAAAATTTTGGACAGCGGCCGTTTTGGACGGAGATGATTGGATGGTGTCATTACGAATAACGTAAATCAAAAATTCGATAGTTGGTTGCAGGAATTCACATTGCTTAAAATTGAACTCAAGACCAGTTGAGAGGCTACTTTGAGGGCTGTTCTAGGTTTGTCTATGTCTTCTGCTTCAATTTTCGCAGGAATAATAAAGTCATCAAGATCGATAGCTAAAATTTGGACAGCCATTAATGGACGAAAAATAGCGTAAATATATCTCTGAAAAATAGTTGGAGAAACACAAAGTCCAAAAAGAGCAAACAAGAATTCATATTAGCCATTCGAGGTGAAAAATAAAATAAATTTAGTGGAACTTGGGTGAATAGGAACATGGAAAAATCAATTGCGTAAATCCAATTTAGTAAAGATGGATGATTTTTCAGGACGGTTAATAACATTTTCAATTAGGGGAAGAGGAAATCTGTCTCTGATAATGTTTTTGTTTAAACGTCTATAATCAATACATATATGCATATTTTTTTGCAAAGAACAACAGGTGAACTATAATCTGAGCAGCTGGGCTTTATGATGTCTTCATCTAACGAAGCCTGAATATGAGCATCAACAGTTTGTTGTTCTGCTTGCGGGAGACGTCGGGGTCTATGATGAACTGCAGTGTCGTCTGACAAAACAATATGCATTTGGACATCAGGAGATTTGAGTTTCGTAAGTTTATAGGAGGTAATCAGGGTTTCAATTTCAGAGCGTGTAGCTTTGTTGGTAATATGAGCCAAATCAGTTAACTCAGAATTCTGCCATTCCAGTAAAGGAAATATCTGGAAAGGGCAAGTTGTCATCAATCAGAGGTAGAGGATTTGTTTGTACGCAAAAATGGACAGTGGATGTTTGTGAAGCTGGCTCAATAAGTTTATCTCCCACTTTGGTGAAGACAAATTCACCTTCTTGAAGGATATTTTGACTCAAAATGGTGTCAACAGAAAGATGGTGATCGGGGATTACAAAAATATCAGAATTGAAATTAGTATTATGAATCGTAAAGTTTGTGTTAAAAAATCCATTTTGCCGGTTGATGGTAGATCCAAGACCAGTAAGCATTAGTGTAGTCTCATGAAGCGCTGGGGATCCTGGTGTCTGGTATATGGATTGACGCAGCAGAGTATATTGGCTGCCAGAGTCAACTAGAACTGAGACGCAGGTATTCGAAATACAAATTGGTAGAGTCAGTAATGGAGTAGGAGTAGTGTAAGACATCACTTGATGGACATTCGAATCGGACTGTCGGTAGCAAGAATGTGCCAGATTATTCTTTTTAGAGAGTTAGGAATTTTGTGGCCAATTTTTTTGCAATAACAGTAACGAATATCAGGAGTAGTGCAAGAAGAGGCAAGATAATTAGGATCTCCGCATTAGTAACAACGGGTGGAGTTGGTGGTCTGACTGCCCGACATGGGCGTTTTAGGAAAGGTATTATCTGATGGCTATGAGGTTTGTTGTTGAAAATTTGTCGGCTAAAAAAGTTTCTACGAGTCTGTAATGGAAGAATAGAGGATTTAATCTGTGACCGGGAATCGAACTCGTGAAGTAATTTCTCAAAGATGGCAATTTCTGCTTTAAGTCTTTGAAGGTGTTGCACCCGTAAAGGAGAAGTTTATTCGGTGATTTTGGAAGACCTTGTATGACATATATTGACTTACAGATTTCTCGTCGATATTTGCTTTAGAGGCAATTTCGCGCTTTTTCGATAAATATTGTAGGCAATTTTCATTTTTACGGAGATGGCGTTCCGCCAATAATTGGTGTTCATCTGCAACTGTCAGAGTTTTTTTAAACTCGTCAAGGAGTAACGCTTTGAATGAACTGTAAGAATTTATATAGTCTAATGAATTTAGAAAATATCTTGCTGTACCGGTGATGCATCACCTCGTAACAGTTAGTGACTGTAGGTCTGTGAGATTATATAATGTACTTAAATTATCAAGAGAATCTATGAATTTCTCAACCGGGTACGAGGAAGTACAGTCGAAGCATAGAATTTCGTCAGATAGGTCTTTCAATGAGAAACCAAGGTATGTTGCTGGTTGTTCATGGTGTAGTGGACATGCATATGCGGCCTGTTGCGAATTGTTGGAATAACTAAATGCAGAAGAAGAATTTTCTTGAACTTGTATATTATCAGGGGTGAATGTTTGCGTAGACACTGATGGGGAGGTCCGGAAGTGTAGTGTAGTATTCGCCACCAGGTTCTATATCAGAAATTGTGTTTGTGAGGTCTATGTCACGCTGTGACTCAGACAAGTTTGACAGGTGATATAAAATGTTATCACAAAGCTCAGAAGGGTCTGTGGAAATTTCAATATGCAAAATATTTGCGACTTGAATCAAATCAGCTAATGAGAAAGCCCCTAAAACAGTCTTTTTTAATTCTGGAATATTAATATCAGGAGAAAATCTCTTAAACTCTCTTAACTTGTTTCGTGTATTTCGATCATGTGGCTCAGAAAAAAGAATGTTATTAAGAAGTGTGATGGCTTTGGTGGGGGCTGATTTCAACGAAGTCGCGACAGCTGTTATATCACTGAGACGATGGTCATACTGTATACATAGCTGCCAATATTTTAATTTATTCCGGAGTGTTTTTAGCCCCGCCTATATTTCGTACCACTTATTTTTTTTTAAAGTAATTTTGTCTTATTTTATCGTAGTTATATAATGGAGAAAATTTTTCTATCAATAAAGTGTTGCGAAATAAAGGCGGGGCTGAAAGTACTCCGGAATAAATTAAAATATTGGCAGCTATGTGTATATACAACACAATTTATCTCTGCCAATAATAAGTTGAATATTCTTACATATACAATTATTGAAACGATTGGAAACGAATTACTACTTTTATCAGTTGACACACATAGATAGTAAAGGTCTTAATTCACAGGAAAACTAAACTGTTTTTTATTTATTCATTAGTAAAACAAATACTAAATAGCTTTCTCACTTTATTATCAATCTCTATTTCTCCGTTTAATTCTTATTTCAAAACCGAAATATACAGAAAATAAAAATAGAAAATCTTATTCAAGAAACAAAATAACAAAAAAGATGAATGAAGTATCACTTATTTCCGAAAATGCATGACATAAAAAAAAAAAAAAAAAAAAGAACTTTTTTCCTTGTATATATGTTTTTTTTTTTTTTAGTCTCAAATGTAATTGCGAAAAGATGATTCATTCATTTCGAAAGTATAATATGCAGACAAAAAACAAAAAAGAAAATTTTTGAGAACAAGAGAACTTCGTTTTATTTCATGAATAATATTAATAACTGATAATAGTTTGTAAGAACAAATATTTTTTTTTTTTTTTTTTTTTTTTTGTGTGTGTGTGTGTGTGTGTGTATCTGTGTGTTTCCTTCAATTCAGAGGACTCATCTATTTTTTACTCAGAATATTCAGAAAAAAAAAAAAAAATTGTAATTCAATAAATTACAATATATAAAATAATTAGATTATGATTTTTTCTTTTGAGGACACACAAAAATATTATTGTCGTTGTATATATATACTCTTATAACGTCAATTATATCTTTATTTGTTTCGTAACTAATAAAAGATATATGTATTTACGGAATGTCAGCATTGATGCGAAGAGTAAACCTTTTAAAAAAATGTTCACAGGGCAAAGGCAGAGCCTGATTAAGGGGGAAGCACACATTATTTTTCTTACACCGTTATTTTTTAACAAATACTTTCCTCCTATAATAAACACAAAATTCTCATTAAAAATTATTTTAAAAGAATTCTGGTGTCTAATAACGGTGAGTAAATTGGATTGTATCACACCGTTCATTTTTTATAAAAAATATTTCCTCGTCAAAGCGTGGAATTTCTATGACATGAAGTAAAAAATAATTGTAAAAATATTCCGGTGAGAGCGGAGATAGTGTGTGCTTCCCCCTTAATCAGGCTCTGGACAAAGCCATAAAAACAGGACATCCATACAGCAAGGAAAATTACGTGATAATAGCGATGAGAATCAAAATTCCAGATGAAACTGTAGCTTCATAAAATACTGAAGTTGATATCGAAATATAATCTAAATTATTTATACTTACACCGTTATTTTTTAACAAATACTTTCCTCCTATAATAAACAGAAAATTCTCATTAAAAATTATTTTAAAAGAATTCTGGTGTCTAATAACGGTGAGTAAATTGGATTGTATCACACCGTTCATTTTTTATAAAAAATATTTCCTCGTCAAAGCGTGGAATTTCTATGACATGAAGTAAAAAATAATTGTAAAAATATTCCGGTGAGAGCGGAGATAATGTGTGCTTCCCCCTTAATCAGGCTCTGTATATGTATATATATATATATATATATATAAAATGGAGGAAGAGACTAAGTAGATTAAATATTATTTGATTAAATAAAGAGGGTTTAACTACAGAAAGGGGTCTGAATTAGATGCTTATTAATCTAGATGTTTCAGGCTATAATCAGAATCAGGCAGCATTCAGCTGCAAAACAGAATTCGGCCTCACTCCTCCGTGACCCAGCTCACTCTGTCAATCTCTTAGGCGGATTTTTCTCATCTTTTTCGCTGCAGCCACCTGTTTGAGAGAATCCTGTACTGGAATTGCGCTGCCAATTTGGAGAGACAAATCTTATTGAGTCGTAAGTTAGGATAACTTGCACAAGAAAGTGGGGAGACATCAGCCGATTCACACACACACACATATATATACATACCAGGTGACTCATAAATTTGTAGACATTTTAAAAAAGCATATTTATTGAAGGAATTGGTAGATTCGAACGTGGATTGCGGGAAAGTTATTCTCATATAAGGGGATTTTTTTTAATTAAAAAAAAAATCGTCGCTAGAAGGCGCTGTACGTGAGCAAATCACAGATATCCATGAAAAAGTAAATTTATTTCAATGCAAATGTTTACGGGCATATAAATCCTATTGTAGGTGTTCGCCATGACCACAAATTACAGTTTGCAAACGAGTTACGACACCGCTAATTATAGCGAATATAGAGCTTAGACACAAACAGTGTTGCCAGATCTGGAGGATTTTTATTCAATAATCACGAATAACTTTGAGAAGCGACATTTGATCAGCGTTCCCAACTTTTATAATTTATTCATGAGCGTTTTTAGCCCCGCTTCTTTTTCACACCGGAAAATTTTAAAAACGATTTTCTTCTTATTCAATCGTTGTCATGCATTAAAGAGAAATAATCTACAAAATTTGTGGTGCGAAAAGAAGGCGAGGCTAAAAATGCTCGTGAATAAATTATAAAAGTTGGGAACACTGCATTTGGTACACATAATTTACTCTCAATCTTCGAAATTATTAAACAAACGTTATTCTTAAAAAATATTGGTCGTTAATGAATAAAAAACACGCCAGATCTGGCAACACTGGACAGGAACGCACTTTAAATTATTTGAGTCTTTTATTCTGTTGGCCGTAATGAGGAATTTTTCATTGCGTCCCTATGAAAGACTTATATAAGCATTATTCTCATTAAAATCTATAGAAATTTTGCAATAGTGCCCTATAATGAACATAGGAATTTTTATCTCAATTGGATAATAGGCTTGAATGTTATACCACTTCGAATATTTTGAATCCTTGGATATTTCTTTCCTTTCTTTCCATTTTTTTTTCTATTCTGAGAGTCGAGTATTAAGTTTACGGACAGTCCGTAATAACTTAGCACTTCTATTTCTGCAGCGGAAGTTGCGTGACTGAATTCATAGGTGCTGCCATCCGATAGATTTCGAAGTGGAAGTCAAAGTCGTCCCGAATAATATTTTATGCACTTTTTAAAATAAAATATTGCACTTAAAATTATTACTTAACCTTTTACCTACAGACGGCGTTTTAAAGTGTAATTAGATTAAAAAGCCTATAAAACCGTATTTATGGAAGAAATGTCAAAAGTATTTATAAGAATAGATCATAGATACTTCACTTTAAATCTCACTACATGACATTGGATGCTACACGTAGCCGTTTTTGTTCAAGAAAGGTTTTCATAGAGTACTCTCGCTGTTTCTAATTAGCATTTTCCCTGCTTTCATGGGTAAGGGAAACTAGGCAGACTTGACCCAGTTTTTGGTTTTTAATTTTTCATATTTTTTCTATAACAGTTGGAGCTGAATAAAAAATATGAGGAAATAGTCTGCTATTTTGTACATACTGTGGATAAAGATAATAGCACAATTCTTATTAGAAATGGTTAAAAAAAAAATACTTAATTCAGCACATTTGTCAAATGTCCCTAAGCCTGGGGAGACTTGACCCACTACTTAGGGAGACATGACCCCCCCCCCCCCTTCATACAAGTGAGAAAACTCAGGTATTGAAAGAAAAAAACATAAGTTTTGTGATTTAAACGTTTTCTAGTTTTATTTTGTAGATTTTAATGAATACAAAAAAATGTTTATTGTTTTCTCTTTTTTTTTTTTTTTTTTCAAACTCTGTACTTTTTACACCAAGAGCCTTTCTTGCTTTTATTTTGTCAACATTTTTTTCTTTTCTCCTTTCTGCCTCTTTCTTTCTTCTATTTCTCTTCTGTTTGATGTGTCAACGGCTACCATAGTCTTACCCTTCTTTCTGCGTGCAACTTTTTGTTTTCTGTTTTAGGGTAGGGTATTATGTTTTCTGGACTGCTTACAGTAAATACCGAAAGGCTGGTTTCAACAAATTTTAAACCAGTAACACTGGATGACGACAGTCTTGATGTGTCATGAATATAATTAGAATCATCTTCCTCTTCAAAAGGGCGTTCAGTGACAGATGCACGAAGAAAAATCTCTCCTAAATGTCTCCATATTGCGTCATTACAGAAAAGGGTTAATTATGTTTGCAAGAATTGGTAGTTTCTTGCCGTAGAATTTCGCCAAACACAAAGTGAGCCTACGTTATCCGTTTGAACCCGTAAATTTTACTGTTTTAGTTATTTATAAAATAAAAATCCATTAAATAAAACAATGAGCATTAAAATAATTACTGGGTCAAGTCTCCCTGTTAGCTTGGGTCAAGTCTCCTTAAGTAGCTTTGCTTTGTTAATCCAAACTTTTTAACAACTTGCATTACAGTTATATATAACTGCAATATACCAATCTGTAGCTAAAAGAGTGACTAAAACAAGTATACTTCTGAAATTGACTTACCTCAAAACTGGAAATTCAAATTTAACAGACTCCAAGATCTTCAAAATTTACTTGAAAGAAGCAGTATCAATCAACACTAAATTGCAAGAAAACTACGGATTATTCTGGAATGGCTGTTGCCTGCAAAATGCTGTTGTATGATTGGTGAATCAGTACAGCCACTGACATTTCCCTGAAAATTCCCTTTCTTAGGAAAAAACCCTCATGGGTCAAGTCTCCTTATGGGTCAAACCTCCCTAGTTTCCCCTATTATAATTAATTTCTTACATCTTTAACCCTACATAGCTAAACATTAATCTAAAAAACTACCGACCCCTGCCAGTTTTGCGAATTCGAAATGTTCCCGTTCTGCTCACACTACCTCACTCACAGCACCTTCATAACTAGTAAAATGAGTTATCCGAAGGTGATAAACACGGCTGTACACTTGTTACTTTTCGAGATTTGCTGTAATCGTCGTCTAATAGGTTGAATATTTAGTAAACATTGCACTAAATATTGAAAATATTTTGAATATTGAAATGCCCACAGAAGACACGACTGAAAGTGCAGCGAATAAACGCAGAATTTGTTTTTACTGTCCGTCTAAGAAACGCAGAATGACAAAATACATATGCAACTACTGCAAAAAGGCAATTTGTGGAGAACCAAGAGCAGAGTTCCCAACTTTTATAATTTATTCACAAGCATTTTTAGCCCCGCCTTCTTTTGGCACCAGAAATTTTGTTGATTATTTCTCTTTAATATGTGACAACGATTAAATAAGAAGAAAATCATATTTCAAAATTTCCGGTATGAAAAAGAGGCGGGGCTAAAAATGCTCGTGAATAAATTATAAAAGTTGAGAACTCTGACAAAGAGTGAAAACGATAATTTTTACCACTTTTCTATTTTTTAATTGAAATATTAAAATACATTTTTTAAGTTACGCTAATTTGTTTGAAATATATTAAAGAGATATAAAAATATACTTGTTTTTAATTCGTATTCTATGAGTCGAACTATTAGTTATAGAGTAACACTGGTTTAAGTTTAGTTTTCTAGGGTTAAAACTGATAAGACTATTATGCTCTTTTTAAGTATTTTACTATAATAATGTGAATGTTAATAATTGGAAATAATCCATAACGTTAATAATCCATAACGTTTCTTATTAACTTGTTCAATAATATTCTATGATATATAATTTATATTTATTAATTTATTCCCTCAAAACTGACGCATTTAAACTATAAATGTGGTTAACGAAGTTTGCAACATATAAATATCACCAGGAACCTTATGTAATTTAAAACATTGATAAAACCTGTGAAGGAATTGTTATGCAATTGAGACACAATTGTGAATTATCTAATTTCGCAGTTGCAACTCAAATTTGACAGTTCTAGCCCGAAAATGAATTGCCCGAAGCAAAAATTTAGAACCTCTTAATTTAATATACTGTAAATAAAATTTAAATCAGGAAGGCTAGCGATTTATCTTCGAAAAATTTATGATTAGAGAACAGATTAGTTTTTAATTTTAAGTTCATAAGGAAATGTGTGAACAATCACCAAAAATATAATGTTATTGTTTCAAAAAACACAATTTAATTTATTTAGTTGTGGAACTTATGCCATAATAGAGAGAAAGGATAATAAATTGCAAAAAAACAATGCCTACTACAGCATAGCTGCCAACTTTTTAAATTTGTTTTGGAATGCTGTTAGTCCCGCCCTTTTTTCCCACCGTAAACTTTGTAGGAAAATATTCTTCAATATATAATTACGATTAAATATGAAGAAAATTACTCTAAAAGGATTACGGTGTGAAAAAGGGGCGGGACTAACAACATTCCGGAATAAATTTAAAAACTTGGAAGCTGTGGTCTTGCGAACATTTTCCATAGTATTGTTAGTATCCGCCCATTTTTTTCAAACCACGTTATTTTAAAAATAATTCGCTTCAAATGTAATTGCGATTAAATAAGAAGAAAAATACTCCAAAAAACATCTGGTGTGAAAAAAAAAAAAAAAAAAAAGAGGTACTCTTAATACTTTGGAATATTAAGTTGTTGGTAGGTATGTCATTTATTTGAAATGTACTAGTATACTACAAACTAAAAGAAGCACGTGTTGAAATATTAGTAAAGAAAATCAACGAAACAGTTCGATGTTTTTTTCATGGATAGTGCAGAAATTCCAAATAGGATTTTTTGTATTCAACCATAATCAGAGTTGCCAACATTTCAATTTTTTTCTGGATGATATTTAGCCCCGTCTTTACTTCATACCATTTTTACTTTAAAAGCAATTTTTTCTTATTTATCATAATTATAGATAGGAGAATATTATTCTGTAGCCCTTTCAGGGGCAAGTAAATTTTCTTCATTTAAAATCAACAGCCACTAGAAATCATCAACAATATTGACACTTTCGCGACCGCTGACGTAGATTCACGTCATTTGAAAATCGGTAACTCCGCCAGTGGGCGTTTCTTTCACAATTCGTATTTTATTTATTTCTTAAAATTATACACAGTATTTATATTTGTACAGTCGGGGAAAAAAAAAAACGCAGCACTTGATGGTATTTCGTTATTAATTAACGCAGGAAAATTTAATAGACACCATTCAATAGGAAATTAAATGCACTTTCTGAAAATGTCGTCGAATTTTGAATTAGGGATCATCTACATATTAAAATGAGCGCCAACTTTGATTTTTTCAATAGCAACACCCAGTTTTGACTTCATATTCAAATTTCTGAGAGTCTGGAAGTGCGGAAAAGTATACTGTTTGTATACTTTATCTTTAGTATTCATAGAGTTATGATCAAAAATGTGTTAAGGGGTTATCTCTAAACGTAGAAAAATAAAATTAAGATCCTACAAGAATGAGACAAAATTATACTGTTTCACACCGGAAATATTTCAAGAAAAACAAAAAAAAAGAGTTATAAAAAGAAATGAAAATATTAACACCTTTGTAGTACCTTAATTATCATGAATTCAGTTTTTTGGATATGTATATACTTCAGTACTTTTTTAGATAATTTTAGGTATATTTAAATAATTTACACTTACGATTGGTCAGACAATACTCTTTATAAAAGTGCAATATTTTTCAATTAAAAAGTATCTATCATGGATATACTGATCACCAATAAAGCTTAAATTTTCATTCGTACGTGTAACATAATATAACAAACTGAAATAATAGAGCCATATATATATATAACAACGCATAAACTAAATCTTTTCAGATAAATTATTGTAAGGTTTCATAAAGTATATATTAAACAATTTGAATAGCACTTACCAGTTTTGGGTCAGTTGAACTCTTTGGAATTGTACGATTTGTTTTATAATTTCTATGAAAATATAATTTCTTAAATAACGGTTTCGCGACTGCTGACGTAGATTCACATCATTTGAAAATCTGTAACTATGCCAGTGGGCGTTTCTTTCATAATTGGTGTGTTACTTATTTCTTAAGTATGTACCCAGTGTTCATATTTTTGCAATAAAATATACTATGGATAGAAATATATTATATTAATTAGAAAGAATATAATTATAATGTATATCCATCTGTAATATAATTGTGGTACAGAAAATTTGTTCTGAAATATTTTACTTTTGAGAGTATTTCAAACAGTAAACCCCGCTTATTCAGTTAATTTTTTTCTTCTAGTGTTCGTTTAAATGATTCAAAATATATCACCAGTAATCGATGATGTAAATTCCACTTGGGTATATGTTTGTCAACGTAAAATAAGGGGTTTAACACGAATACTCAAAGTCACATTCACTATTCGTTTCTGTATTATTTTGTTTTGAAGAACGATAAAAGGCGGGGCTTTAGAAAACAGGAATTCTTGATACTAACACTAATGTCTAAAAATCAACATTTTTGTTTTATTTCTTTGCATTTGATGTTGTTGTTATATAATTTGACCCGTAAATAAAAAATAAAAATATTTTGTTCAATTTTCTCCGTTATTTTTTAAGATTTGCTTCGTTATCTCATTCAAAATTTTTTAAGAGACGGCCCCCTAAACCACTCCAAAAGAAAGATTCATTTATATCTCGAAAACTAATAACTGGAATGAGCTGCAAATTTGCACACCCATATTTTTCAGCATAAGGATTCATTTTATGTAAAAATTAATATAGGTCATAATTCATAATTTTTATGAATATGAATTTATTAATATTTTTCAGAATTAAAAATATTTTTCAGAATCAAAAGTAATGATGGATTATGTTTGGGTTTCTTCACTGTATCTCGTAAAAAAAAATTTATATCGATCAAGTTATTTTTTGTGAAGATATTAATAAAAGTTTGAAATATGAATTTAACATTAGCACCTTGAAACTTTGAACGCTTATAACTCTGTGAAAAAATAAGTAAAATACACAACCAATATACTTTTTCGCATTGTTGCGATCCCAGGAATTCAAATATAAAATAAAAATGGGGCATTACCATTGAAAAAATCAAAGTTGGTGCGCGTTTTAATATGTAGACGACTCCCAATCCAAAATTTCCGTTCATTTTCTAAATCTACTCTCAATTCCCCGTCGAATGATACCTGTTACACTTTTGTGCATTGATTAGCAACGGAGTTACATTGAGTGCTGCGTTTTTTTTTTTTTTCCCCGACTGTACAATGAATATACTATGGATATAATTATTTTGATTAGAAAGAATACAATTATAATATATATCATTTGTAATATGAATATGAATATAGAAAATTTTGTTCTGAAATATTGTAACTTACTAGAATAACGCCCACAGGTGGACCCTACTGTCAAAAAGACAAAAACATGCGGTCGCGGAAGTATTGAAAGGAAAGAAATAAATGAAGTTATTCGTCTAAATCATAAAAGAAAAATTTTGTAAAAAGTTTTCGGGGATAGTTTTTGCAATTAAGAATTAAAATTTGTAGTTTCACTATGCAACAACCGTCCCTGAAATAGTTAAACAAAGTGATTAGTGTTGCCAATTCTGGCGAATATTTTATTCAATAATCACCAATAATTTTGAGAAGTGTCAGTCTTCGAGCCTTACGTTACAATTAAAAATCATTGGTGACTATTGAACAAAAAAAATCTGCCAGATCTGGCAACACTGAAAGTGATGCGAGATAGACGCGTGGTTAAAAATGCTCCGGAATAAATAAAAATGTTTGCAACCACGCATAATTCATGTTCTTTCATCAACTATAGTTCATACTTGCCTACTATCTCATTAACAATCGAAAGATTCTTAGTGCCCACCTTTTTTTTTTTACACCAACCCCTTTCAGAGTCATTTTATACTTATTTGATCGTAACTTCATTTGGAGGTAATTACTCTAAAAATAAGTGGTGTAGAAAAAGGGGCACGTACTAAAATTCATCTAATTCATAATCAGAATGTTGGCAGGTATGATATTGAAATCACATGTTCGTTAGTATGAAAATTTGAAACAAATAAATTACACTTATATATGCTGAAATAAGATGAAATTTATACAAAATAAATGTTTTGTTACTGCTTAATTATTTATTTATTTATTTATTGGATATTCTGTTATCTATATATATAACAGTTTAAAAATGTGATATCGGGGTTCTGGCAGTCACTATTTTGATTACAAGTTTATATATATATATATATATATATACACACATATATACAGGGTTGCCAACATTTTAATTTATTCCAGATCATTTTTATTCCCGCCATTATTTCGCACCACTTTATTTATGGAAAACATTTCTCCAATATATAACTACGATAAAATAAGAAAAAATTACTTTTAGAATAAAAGTGGTGCGAAAAAATGGAGGGGCTAAAAATGCTCCGAAATAAATTAAAATGTTGGCAACTCTGTACTTTGTACTCAGTAATCGTCATTAATCGTTTGTAGTACATATTTTCGGAAGAATAATGTAAAGATTACTTTATATAAAACGTTGTATTCAAAATATTGACTGCTGAGAACGTTAATTTATTTCGTTAAGGCATTTCAAAGCTTCCCTGAGGGACATAATTTATTTCGAATAAGGTTTGAGTATTTTATACAAAATGATTACACTTGCATGTAAGCGTGTAATATTTAACGAAAAATAAATAAAAAAAATTAAACAACAATAACGAATGCATTCCATATATAATCCAAAAAAATGAAAATTATACTCGTAATTTTAAAAAGAAAAAAAAAGTATGCCGTGGCATTTTTAAGGTTTTGCAACAAGGAAAGGTCATTATAATGGTTTATGCTTGAAAATTTATGATACAAACAAATATATTTATAACTATCCCTATCCGTTATAAACTGCTATTGCAAAGACTAAAGAATAAAAGATCAAAATTTTGATTAGTTATGCAATTTTAAAAGTTGAACATTATGTCAGCAGTTTGTGTCTTCATTTATTTATGTATTCCATTTATTTGTTTACCTTTAAACCAATGTCGGTAAACAAAATATAATAAGATTTTTTAATAAAATAAGTTTTTTTTTTTTTTTTGCTTGAACTATTTTAACATAATGTGATAACATTAATAGCATATATAAATGCTAATAACTGGACTTTTTTTTAAATATGAAAAATATATTGAAACATAGTTAATGTGGATAGATTTCTTTAAAGTTGCCAGCTTTTTAATTCATTCTGTAGCATTGTCAGCACACGTCTATTTTTCATACCACTTTTTTAAAACAGTTATTTTCTGCTTATTTAGCAGCAATTTCATATAACTGAAAATTACTTAATAAATACAAACTTGCCAACCATCTCATTATGCATCGTACAATTTTTAGTACCTTCATCTTATTTTCCTTTTTATTTATTTATTTGTTTCTATATATATATATAAGACAGCATTCCTTTTAAATGTATTGACGAGATCTTTCAAAAAGTATCCACAAAGGGGAAAGCGATGTTTCCACATGCACAATTTTCCCTCCCTTGTTTATTACTAGAATTTTCAATAATTCATATTAATTTTACAATCGTACTTTATAAATAGCTCTTTTTATGTATATTTACAAATTTTTTCATATACTGGCATGTTAAAAAAATTAGATAAAAAAATGGCTTAACTGCGCCACCTGTTGAGCGATTGTTCCCCAAATCTAATCAGCAGCAGTTTATGCCAGGTCCAGTTAGATACCAAGTTTCGTTAAATTTCGTTCATTAGTTCGTGAGATACAGCGTCTCCAAAATTAGTAATATACACACACATAGACAGCCGTTTAAAAACAAAAATTCAAATCGTGTTCAGGAAATCTTAAAACGTGTAAATCTGTAGAAAACTGAAGTTCAAAAATTTTCACAATTGCAATAGTTTCTCTATCTACATGTAAAAGAAAGTAAAAGTTATGTATTTAAATTAACTTTTATGTGTTTTCATGAACGTAGACTTTTTTTCTTTTTCTTTCTTTTTTTTTTTTTTTTTTGTTGAAAGAGATAGGTGTGTTATTATATTATTTATGTTTTAATTAAAGGAAAGCTTTGAACAACAGTTAGACCATAAAGCACTTTTTTTTAATGAAAATGATATCCTGTTGACGTCAGTTCTATTTTCATTAGCATGAATGGCTCATTTTGCGCATATTAAACATTTTTTCATCTTTGCTTTTCGAAAAAATGAAAGAAAAAAAAAAAAATGGAAAAAAAAAAGCAATGTGTGAAGAAGGTTATATATATAAAGTCTTGTGTGATTATAAGAATAATTTTCTTTGTCTCGCTTTTCCGTAATAAAAAAGATTAATTATTGTTATAGTTTTGGACGCAGTGGAAGTTTTAAGAAGTTGCATATTCAAGAAAATGAAAGTGCTGCTTTAAAAAGGTTACAATTATAGCTATTAATATTTAACACTATTAAAATGCATTTTTACAATCTAAAGACATCTAAGAAATAGCATTCTTTTCGAAGACGATATTCTTTTGTTTGGGAGATTTTGTGAAAATGATGTTATTCTATTAAATTAGAAAAAATATTTTGATTTTAATTATATTAAGACACTATGTCATTTTAACATATTCGCAATAAAAAAAGGTTTAAACGCATGCGCAAAACTTTGATGAAAGCGTAATATTCAGGGTTGCCTCAGCAGTGTTATCAGACTTTGCGACTTTTTTATTCCGTAGTATAGTAACTAATAACTTTGAGAAGTGATATTTGACCATAGCCTCCTAAACTAGATGCCAGTTGCGTGACTCTGAAACTTGGCAATAGTTGAAGAGATAGACAGCGCCACCTAATACAGAATGAGCAACTTTTTTATTCAACTGCCACCAACAATTTTAAGAAGTGATATATGATATACATAATCGACGTTTCTTCGATTCCATTCTCTTTTTATGTATATCATATCCAACTTTTAAACATTTTTGGTGGCTGTTGATTAAAAAAGTTGCGCAATCTGTACCAGGTGGCGCTGTCTACCGCTTCAGCTGTTGCCAAGTTTCTGAGCCACGCGACAGGCATCTAGTTTAGGAGGCTATGATTTGACACACATACGATTGATCGTCTATTATATATTTCAAATATCACTTCTTAAAATTATTGGTGACTGTAATGACTGTATTGGTGAGAAAAAGTCACAAAATCTGGCAACACTGTGCATAGGCGACTATTTTCCTTTTATTATTTTTATTAATTTTAATTCTTTCGTACTAATATTTCTAATAAATAAATAAATAAATAAATAACATTTATAATATAACGCAGGTGAAACTGATGATTCTCTGCTTAAATGTATTACAAATTTTATGTTATGGAATCAGGGATATGAAAATAATAATAAAAAAAAATGTCGCCTTAGGCAGTACTGAATATTAGAACATTTTTTAAAATTATTTCACCGATTTTTAATTTTTGAAAATCTCTACATAAGGATAATATAGACATTATAAGTAGCCTACATATAAAATTTGAAGTTTCAAGTTGCATTAATACTATAAAAATTACATAAAAATATTGTTTTCATGAGGGTTTATTCTCACCCTCAACCTGCATATGCGAACGGAATTTAAAAAAACCTCACAATATTTCAAGCCTCAAGCAATATCTGTTTCAAGTTTAATTCAAATCGGTTCGGTGGTTCGGGAGGCGATGCAAGACATGCCTACACAAAATGAGTTTTATTTATAATAAGATTTAAATAAAGAACAAAAAGTAACATATTCAGATAAAAATTAACTTAAAAATATAACGAACATACATATGTATATTTATTAATAATTTTTAAAACGTAGTAAAAGCCAAGCAACATGTTTAAGACAACTGAAACCACATAGACCAATAAGAATAAAATTTCATCAAATTAAAATTACCTGTGAAGGCTAGCTGTTAATTGTTGAAACGATTAATTTTTCTTTGTGATTTTTGAAATAATAAATATTACTTATTGATTTTTTTTTCATGATTAATTTTTTCATTGATTGTCTTGATACTAATTAATTTATATATATATATATATATACATGCATATTTTCCTTTTAAGATAATGAAATCACATTGAATCGTACAGCATATAAATCAACAAGATTCAGGTTCGGTTTTGCCGGTTTACTGCCGTTTTGTTTCTCCATCATAGTTGCCAACATTTTTATTTATTCCGGAGCATTTTTAGCACTGCTTTTACTTCGCACCACTTTATTTTTAGAATATTTTCTGCAATATATATTTGCGGTGAAATAAGAAAAATTTACTCTTCAAGTAAGAGTGTTACAAACTAAAGGCGGAATTTTACTGGTATGGCTAAAAATGCTCCGTAATAAATTAAAATGTTGGCAAACCCGCTTCATACTAATTCTAATTTGAGCGGACTTATTTTGAAAAGGGATTCCAAACAACTAGTTTCCGAAAATCCAGATGAATCAGATCTTGAAATTGGCACTTTGAAATTGAACACCAGAGAGGAAATTTCGGAGAAAAATATATAAATGCTGGGATCCACGCATCCTATTTTTTCATACCAATATCTTTTAGCAATAAATGTTTCTTTGATTAATCGTCGGAACGATGTGATTAAATAAAGAATAAATTATTATAAAAAATAATGATATGAAAAGCATAAGACCAGGACCTGATTAAGGCAGGGACACACTTTATTTACAGTTACACCATTATCTTTTAACCCTTAACGCTCGGCATATTTTCCTATTTCAAACAGTAAGACTAGAGCCCCTAAATAAAATAATAGGCCGGCACATCACCGCCATTTTTTGCCTCCAAAGAGGACAGCATTCCCGCTTGGCGTCCTTATCGCTTGCATAATGATTTTAAGAAATCTTGATCTGAAGCTAATCCGGTCAAGACAAGAGCAATAAGCAACAATAATATTCCTAAAAACACATTTTTTTCTCAGTACATTCTCAGGATGTCATTTTATTCTGAGGATATCCTATGGATGTACGATGTGTTGTTAGGGCAGTTTCTGTTTCTTTTACAAAATGTCGCCAAAATTCAAATACACAGTAATAGAAGGTCTGGGAACACTTTATATTCACTTCTTGAATGATTATAGCAGTTTATCGCAAAACAAACTTCCATATCATAGTTTACTTAGCTAAAACTATGAAATATAATAAAATAAGTTACTCGAAAGTAATGTAAGACGATAAAAAAAAAGTTTGTGGTTTGTTTATCAGAGAAACGCGCTGGATGCATGTGGCAACCCTAAGGCAACAAAATGCCTGATGCGTCAGCTCGTATATATAGGAGCCTTAAGTAAGACATGCCTTTTGGCGTTCCTTTAAAACGTCACACGTATAGTTTCCAATTTACTACCCTTTGGCTACAGAATATTTGTAATAATTTGTTTTATTTTACTTTATCATCAAATAAAATAAACCTTTCTGTTAAAATTTTCCGGTAGCCGAAAGGTAGCCTATATTTACACCTTTTAGAAAAATAACATTTCATTTGCAGAGGAACACCTTAAGGCGTGGCTCGATTTTTTAATGTCCCCTCAGAAGGGACATACGAGCGTTAAGGGTTAACAAATACTTTCGTCTTATAATAAACAGAATTTTCTCATTAAAATAAGGAGACAGTTATTTAAGAAAAATACTGGTGGCTAACTAGTGATGAGTAAATTCTATTTTTTACACCGTTTATTTTTTATAAAAATAATTTTTTAGCCAAAGCGGGGAATTTCTATGATATATAGTAAAAGATAATTGTAAAAGCATTCAGGTGAGAGAGTGCCCCGGCCTTAAGCAGGCTCTGCGTAAAACTGACCCCTGTAAGAGTCATTCACTGCATGCTTTATACGCACTGATCTCTTGCAATGGCTACATTTAATTATTGTAAAACATTGCATTGGTAACAATAAAAATTAACAAAAAATAAAAGAAAAATCTGTAAAGAACAGTATAATATCCAAAGCTTGATAAATTACTTAGAAAATTCTTAAAATTTTATATAAAGCAACAATAAATGAAAAACTTTTAACAATATATTTATGCACAGAATGTCATTCATTGTAACACAAGGATAAAATTTAAGTCCTAAATCTAATTTTTACAAAGAAAAATGTGTACTTACAATAACAGAAATTCAGTAAGAGATCTGCAAATATAAAAAGTATATAGATTAGAAACTGGGTGGTTCAAGTAATAACATATTCAGTTTAAAATTTAAATAAAAGTAAATTTTTAGATATTTGAAATAAATCTATTATTTTTCAGCAATGATTAACCATAGCTGCCAACATTTTAATTTATTTCGAAGTATTTTTAGCACCGCTTTTCTTTGATATCACTTATTTCTTAAGAATATTTTTTTCTTATTTAATCTAAGAAAATTTCTTCTATAAATAAAGTGGTATGGAGTAATGGCGGGGCTAAATATATTCCAGAATAAATTGAAATCTTGGTAGCTATGCATTAACCCTTTGCGGTACAAAATAATTGATTAATCATTTAAATTATACTGCCACCGGAATTCACAAACAAAATTAAAATAAAAGAAATTGAAGATTTTTTTCTTCTATGTTATAAAAGTAAAATTTTGCTAAAACTTTCCGAGATAAATTTTTGCAGTTGGAGACTAAGTAATTGCGTCAGAATCAGGGGTGTTTATGGATCGGATGTATTTTGCAATCTCAATTCCTTAACAGTAATACTTTTGATAGCCTTCTATTAGTTAACAGAATTTTACTTTTATGGAAATTTGTAGTTGGAAAATTTCCAATTTCTGGTTGGAAAAAGATATGGAACACAAACATCAGACTAGTCAATATAATAAAAATGAAACGAAATGAAGGCGGGAGTAAAATTCCGCCTTTAGTTTGTACCACTTTTATCTGAAGAGTAGTTTTTTTATTATTTTATTGTAGTTATATATTGAAGAAAATTGTTCTAGAAATAAAGTATTGTGAAATAAAGGCGGTGCTAAAAATGCTCTGGAATAAATTAAAATGTTGGCGATTACGTAAACGACTTTAACCTTTTATCTACTGCATTATGAAACAGTCAAAAATTGTGTTTGAAACATATATTTTTAGTTACTAAAGACCTTTATTTAAAATTATATACGTTAAAAATTATGCATATCACCTCATCATAGTAATAAATGAGAATTTTGTGAGACTACTTTAGTGTACCACTGGTACACAGAGGTCGAAAAAAGTAATTTCGACATAAAAAAAGCGTAAAGAAATAATTACTTTTTATCTTCCTCATTATTTTTCTAAGATTTTGGAATATTCTTGAATTAATATAGGAATTAATTATAACACACATGGGGATCGTGAAAAATATCAAGCAAAAACAGCAAGTGCACTCTATAAAATCCTTGTCTATATGTATCGTCTAATGCTTTGTAGTGAGATTAAAGTGAGGTACACATACTTGCCAAAATCCCAATTAATATTCCGTAGTGATGTTAGTCCGATTTAGTGCAATTAAGATTAAATAAAAAGAATAATACTCTAAAAAGATACTGGTGTAAAAAAGAAGGCGGGGCTAACAATACTACGGAATACTAATTAATATGCTGGTAAATATGGGTACATCTGTTCCTTTCTTATAAATATCTTTGCCATTTCTTCAATAAATTCGATTTTATACTCTTTTTAAAGTATTGGTACTCTAAAATACCGTTAGTAAATAAAGAGTTAAAGATATTAAAAAGGCCTCGCAACGATCCTAATACCATAACTGCCAACGATTTTAACTTTAAAGAAGAATTCACACCAGTATTTTTAAATGAAATATGTTGTATATATATATTCGACGATGACAAGCTTTTCGAAATAAAGTATCCTTTGAAAAACAGGAGACTTGGCACTTAAGTAATACTATACAATTAGCGTTCACACCGTTTGTAATTTATTAATGAGCATTTCTAGTCCCGCCTTCTTATCGCACCAGAAATTGTGTAGATTATGAAAAAGAGGCTAGCATAAAATGCTCATGAATAAATTATAAAAGTTGGGAACTCTGTATACAATCACTTTGTTAAATTATCACCCTGTACAAAACATTCAAATATATTAAAGAAAAATTTCATAATTCCGACAGTGGTGTGAGTATAATAAAATGAGGTAAAAATTTTAGGAGAGTTGCAAGAACTATGTTAAAGAGCATACATTAAATTAGTTTTACAACTTGTAGGTTTCTTTCATACTACTTCTTCTGCGTAAAATTTCAACCATTATTTAATCGTTAAAAATTTCAAGAAAAAGTATAAACAATTCCAATTAACAGTTTCTAGCAGCAAAACGTTGTAGAATTTGGCAGCTCTGCATCATTTTTTAAGAATAAAGCAGACTACGCCCGCTTCGCTGGTCACTATTTTTGAATGAATCACTATAATTAACGAATTCTCAAAATTACATTAATTTTTATTAAGTGAAAAATAAAAGAAAAAAGAAATCTGATCGGGAAACATGTCGCAATTGGTCCCTAATGCCTTCAGCAGTGTAGGCCACTGTGTGCTGCGCGCGCGCATTTATGTTCGACACTCTTAAGGAACCACTATATTATTGTAAGGGAAAAACATGAATATAAATAAAAATTCTTCTCTCATCAGTGTAGTAATCGGTCTGGGCCCCCACTGACTGCGGTAGCGTGTACACGCGCGCACGGCAAGCGTGTTCCTTCGCCCATCATTCCCGCTCCTCCTAATTATTTTAAGCTTTCAAAAATATCCGCAGTCATTTTCTCGGTCTTTTAAAAATGCTCCAACGTTCTGTCTGAGTTTCTTTATTTTTACCGCGGCGCCCGCCCCCTTCCTGCCCCTCGTAATATTTCTACACTATCGAAAATATCCGCAATCGATTTATCGAGCCTTGAAACCTAATAATACTAATTTTCAGAGATCTATGTCTTATTTCTATATTTTTGCTCCTTCGTCCTTCCCTTCCCGTCTATCCTAATAATCTTTCTTTTTTGAAAATATATGCAATCGATTTGTAAGACCCAAAAAACAATACGTACCAATTTTGAACGGTCTAACTCAATTTCTATTCTTTTGCCCCTTTGCTCCCCCTTCCCGGCTCTCCTAAAAATTTTACAAATTCGAAAATATCCACAATAGAATTGTACGTATCAAAAACCTCTATGTACCGATTTTGAACGATCTAACTCAATTATTATTTTTTTGACTCTCCGCCCCCCCCCCCCAATAACTTTACACTTTCGAAAATATCCTCATTCGACTTGCAGACCTCTAAACAATTCTGTACCAGTTCTGAACGGTCTAACGGGGTTTCAACCCCCCCCCTTCTCGCCCACCTGGGATGAATGTCTAAAATTCCAGAAATTGGCTTCTATATATTTGTGTGAGCTATATTTTAGAGCAAAAGTCACACACACACACACATATATATATATATATATATATTTGCGATATAAAGGATTATTTGAAATTACGTTTTGCCCCCTCCCCCCTTTAGGGGGTGAATTTCTAAAATTCCAGATATTGTTTTTTAGGTATTTGTATTAGTTATATTTTAGAGCAAAAATTTCACTTATATCTGTTTTTTTTTTTTTTTTTTTTTTTTTAATATATTGCATTATGTGTGATAACGCTTTGTACATGTGAAATCACGTTTCACCCCCCCCCCCCCCCGTCCTTGGGGACCGAATTTCTAAAATTTCAGAAATTTGTATTAGCTATCTTTTAACGCAAAAATTGTAAAGCTATAAATAATAAATAATACAGCTATAAATAATAAATAAATAAATAAATGGGGTGGCAAAAAGCCTTGCTGGGCGATTTGTACAAAATTTGATAAGTATTAATTTATATCAAGGCGTAACAACATATAATTATATGATATTCTGTAGTTTAGTTGTTGATCTAGAACTTCCAGAAAATTTGTATTATACATGGTCATACATTTTCTAAATATAATCGAACCCTGTTCTAGAGTTCTTAAAACATGTGGCATCATAGAAAACCGGAGGTCGGAAATTTTTACGAATCCAATACTTTCTGCTATTAAATATAGAAAAAAGTAAAAAAAAAAAAAAAAAATCTAGTAATGCTATTATTATTATTATTATAACTATTTTTTTTTTTTTTTCAGATCTTGATAAATTAGTATAAAATTCATGAATTTTCCGACATTAAAAATGCGAAATGGGAATTTAAATTTTCTAGAAGAGAAAATTCGTTTAAATAATATTTAACGATTTCTACGTTTTTTAATAGATAAAAAAAGAAAAAGAAAATGTTAATACGTAAGACTTGATAACTCGTGAAAACTTTAAAATGACACAAAATGACAAATCTCACGAAATTAGTTTCTTTCCTTTCTTCGAAACTGTCTCACACTTAATACTTTTAAAAAGTTTTTCTGAATTAAGATTTTTTTTTTTTTTTTTTTTAATGCAACACTCTCTAATTTTGAAGTAACTTTATTAAATATCTTTTAATGAACTATTTTTTTCCTTAATTCAGTCATTCCTTTCATTCTGTTTAGAAAAAGAAAAATGCATTAGATAAGTTAATCTTTAAATTTATGACAAGTGCGGAAAATACTTAATACTTCGAAAAGGTGAAAGAATATTGAAATGTGAAACTATATGTAGTAGGAGCTGCCTACTACCTATGACAAGTAGAAGATTAAAGTATTTTTTCTAATATTACGGAAAAGATCAAAATCAGATTCTAAAATACCATTTAAAAAAAAAAAAAAAAAAAAAAAAAAAACTTTGAATTAATGCAAATTATGATAAAATGTGTTCATTCGTTGAAAAATGAAAAATTTCTCATTAAGTGTTTAGTTTTTATTTTAAAAAAGACTTTCATTTTTAAATATTTTTAACGGCAAAAAGGAAAATTTCTGATTATGTGATATCATTTCTTTAAGCCTTTAAGAGATTTGCTAACCCAGCAACTCTGGGTTTTTAAAATATTACTCATTTTTAATAGAAAGGTTAATTTTATCTAATAATGATAATGCTATGATTAAATAATACAAAGATACCTTTCCAGAAATTGTCGTTTTAAAACATCCCTGAGGATTATCAGTCCTGCTTTGATGATCACTTTCTCAGTCAATAAATAATTTTTAGAAATTTCTATACTAACAAGAACAGCATATGTTACATTATACAGAGTGACCCTAAAGCTTTTGTAATATTTTAAATGTTGATGTCAAATCAAGTAAGTGACTCAATTCATACTTGCCAACATCCTAATTAATATTCCGTAGTATTGTTAGTCCCGCCCTTTTTTTCACACCAGTTAGTTTTTAGAGTAATATTCTCCAAATGCAATTACGATTAAATAAGAAGAAAAATTCTCTAAAAAGATACTGGTGTAAAAAAGAAGGCGGGGTTAGCAACACTACGGAATATTAATTAGATGTTGGCAAGTATGCTCAATTGCATGCAGTTTGCACTGTCTTTTCATGGTTAAAAGTTTGGTTTAGAAAAAAAAAAAGTTTTGAATTTTACTTTCAGATAGCGCGACTTGTCCCTCTTTCTTTCTTTCTTTCTTTTTTTTTTTTTTTTTTTTTCCATGTAAATATATAGTTCTTCTTGTAGTTTAGTTATAACCTTATTAATCCTAGACATAGTTTCTCTTGATTTATTTTTATGGGAACCTGTGAAGGGCAAAGTATATATTTTTTACGCGGGTGTTATTAAAGTACTAAAGATGCAATAATAACAAATACAACCCAGTCTCTTCAATTAACGTTACGAAACATGTGGTTTGAGCTATAAAGGCACACATATTGAACATTGCAGTAGTTCTAGAGTCCTGCATCGGGTCGGGTACGGCTCGAGTTAGCATTAATTTTTGTCCCGCGGGTAAAATATCGGGTCTACTCGCAAAATATTTTTCTTCGGAAAAATTTTTATGTTGCCTTTTTTATGAATATGATCTTTTGAATGGATGGCATTATCTTCCTTCATAGCAGTTAAAGTGACATGACAGATAACATAAGTTTAATTTCTAAAGAAGAAATGCATAAATACTTAACTTTAAAATGCGATAAAATTATTTGCCTTCCAACGTATGTTTTACTTCCTTATTTTACTTTTTTTTTTTTTTTTTTTTTAATATACTGTGAATATTTAAAACAGTGGATTTTTTAAAAGTAAGCGTAATAAACAAAAAATAAATAAATAAATAAATAAATAAAAATAAATAAATAAATAAATAAATAAAAAATAAAAAATGTATTATACACTGAAGTTTTGTTTATAATTAGAATATTATTATTTTTTTTAAATGATTTTAATTATGCACGATATGTTCAAAAATATAGCTGTATTTCGTAAAATAGAATTTAGTTTAGTTTCTTATATAATGTTAATTGAATAATATATTTTTGTGGATCGGGTTGCGGAGGTTTTTTGTACATTTAGCTTTTCAGATTTTTAAATTTTTTTACAGCTTTTTTTAGGTATTTGATTTGCATTTGTTCTTTTTTTATATACATTGAAGATTAAAATAAATATTTATTACTCTAATATAATAGATTTTGTCATCACAATTCTAGTATTTCATTTCAACGTCTTGCCTTTGCGTACAGTATCAGCTTTTTTGTATTTTTACTAATCTCATCCCTGTAAATTATTCACTTTTAACACACATATGCTTTGATATGCGGGTTTCGGTCGGGTTACGGGTCGATATTCTTCCTGCTGGTCGGATGCGGATCAAGTTTATTCGACTAGAGGTGAGTTCGGGCTCTATTTTGGCAATCCGAGCCCGCCCGGGCCCGAAACATTTTTGAACTGAGCTCGCCCGAGCCCGAAATATTTTGTGTGATCAGAGCCCGAGCCAGCCCGAGCCCGATATTGAAAGTGGTATGCTATGCAACGCATACACAATAGTAAAATTAAATACCGTTTTCATTTTCAAATTAATTTTCTTATTACCAATACTCAATTTAAATAACTATAAATGTTATTATAACAATTTATAATGTCTGTGTTTCTGTATACATGTATATATTTATATAATAGATATTTATATTGCAGCCCATTGTTTATAACGCGCCTATCGGGGGACAAAAAATTTATCCGAATGAGTGATATAATGAGGCCCGATATAACGAAGGAGGAAGGATTACTGTATAAAGTAAAACACTATGACATAATATGCATCCCGTTGAAAAAAGAGTTCTATTTAGAAAAAGGAAAGTCAAAGCTACTAAGGTTTGCAAGATTATTTTGTGAGTTATAACACCTATCATGACTATTATGACATCACTAAAGGTGCTCTCAAAATGAATAAAATTTCTTTATTTTCTTCATTTTTCTTTATTTATTTCTTTATTTTTATTTTTTTTAAATTTTCCAGTTAGTGCAGAATAAAATAAACGGAACTTTTAGCTTGAATCCGAGCCCGCCCGGAGCCCGAAGACTTGCGTAAGATTTGAGCCCGATCGGGCTCGGGCCCGGGCCCGGGCTCGGGCTTACGGGCTCGGGCTGAGCCCGTCTCATCTCTATATTCGACCCGGGCAGGGTTCTACTTTGCTGTAATCTCCATAAAAAAAGATCTTTGATCTTTAAATATTTTGAGTGATTTTTATCCCGTCGCCACCTCTAAAGCTCTAAAGCTCACTAAACGGTGTTGCCAAATTTAGAGACACTTTAATTTAATTATGACCAATAATTTTGAGACGTGGTAATTAATTATATAATGAGGGAATAACCCTGGAAATTATTAGCCAATCGTTACAGTTAAAAAATTCGTTGGTGGATATTGAATAAAAAGGTATGTAAATATGTCATCACTAACCAGAGAAGTGAAATTAACCCTTTGGGTACATTTGACGAGTGAGACTCGTTATCTGCTTACTTGGGCAAAGTTACGGTGGACGTGTCTGACTCGTCAACTGAATTTAAGAAGTAGGCGTTGATGTTTGCGGCACCCCCGCCAGTGGACGTTGGTCGCAAACACTTTCCTGGCGTTTTTTTATGATATCTTATAACCATATCATCAATATAAGTATATTCCAAATAAAGTGTATTACTTTTACATATTAACACTTTCGCGACCGCTAACGTAGATTCACACCATTTGAAAATCTGTAACTCCACCAGTGGGCGTTTCTTTTGCAATTTGTATGATATTTTTTTCTTAAATATATAATCTATATTCACAATTTTACAATGAAATATACTATGAATAGAAATCCTTTGATTAGAAAGAATAAAATTATAATGTATAACCATTTGTAATATAAATGTGAATACAGAAAATTTTGTTCTGAAATATTGTAACATGGGAGAATAACGCCCACAGACCTTACTGTCAAAAATTCAAAATCATGCGGTCGCGAAAGTATATAGCAACAAATTAAATCCGTCCCATGGGTGGAATCTTCAAATAATTCAGTACTCAAAGGGTTAAATAGAACCGGCGTAGGGTTAATTGCTTAGTTTACGCTTTTGATGTTTTTTCTTCCGGTAGTTTCGGTAAAACGTCATCTATGAGAAAAACTAAGAACTATTTTTTATTATTTTTCTTAAACACAATTTTTCATCGTAAGAATTATTTTAGTACCATCCGCACCCTCGTATGTCAATTACCTGATTTTATATTGGAATTTAAAATGTGTTAGGAAATTTGGTCCACCATGTATAATAATTTCTAAGGCATAATTCTATATTTTGAATCACTTAAAACATTTTTTATTGGCAAACCACTGAAAATTATAATTTTCTTATTCAGTTAATATAATCCGAAAAGCACTTCTTTCTTTTATTTTCTTTCCTTCTTTCTTTCTTTTTTTTTTTTTTTTTTTTTTTTTTTGAATAAAGTTTAAAGATATTTTAGAAATTTCTATTAAATCTGAACCTATTTTCGTGATTGTCGCATTCGTCTATAAATCATTATGTATGAAACTCACAAAAAAGACAGAAAAATCATGTTTCACACGAACAGATTATAAAGCACCAAAAAGGAAAATTACAACAAAATATTTGTGAAACTATTTTGAACAAATATTGTGCATTTATATGTATTCAATTTTCGATATTTTGACACTTTAATAAAGTGTCTTTCAGTTTAAATCGTTTAACAGCAGTATAAAATAATTTATTAATTAACACCCACTGTTTCGTTTTTCAAAAATCGTTCAGTGTTCTGGGACTCTATTTACCTAACATTTGTTGTCACAAATCGCAAACAATAAATTACATAAGGGAATTGTTATATAAATTAATTCGTATTTTATTAAATGAGATTTTATCCCTTATCTCATTATTATCTGTCTTTAATAAGTGGCAGTTGAGTTAGACATGTAATATCTGAATTTATTCATATGAAGCTTAAATTTAGCCATGTTCTTCTATATAATAATAAAATTCAGTACTCAAAAGTTGGTGCTAAAATGCTCTGTTGATAATACAGTAAATAATTTTAATTTTACTTATTATTTTAATTTTAATTCTTTTTTTAATTTACTGTTGCAGAAAATTTCTGCTATTGCCTTGTTTCATTTTGGGAATTTGTCATATTTTCTCTACAATGACGTAGCAATGTCACGTAGTCATTTTCAACGAACAAACAGTACAAAATTACGCATTTAAAAGTTATTTTAACCCTTTGCGGCGCAAGACAATTCAGATCATTTAAATTATACTGCCACCGGAATACATGAACTAAATTAAACTCAAAGAAATTTTAAAATTTATGGTTAAAAAAACTGGCCTTTTCTGATATGTTATAAGCGTAAATTTTTGCTAAAAATTTTCCGGGATGAATTTTTGCAGCTGTATCTTAAATTTTGCGTCCTTGCAGCGAGGACGCCGCGCGTTAAGGGGTTTTAACACATTCGCGAACGCTTACGTGAATTCACGTCATTTGAAAATCTATAACTCCACCAGTGGACATTTCTTTAGGTTACATAGGTTAAATTAATTCTTAACATTATACCCAATATCCAGATTTGTGCAATCAATGCGTTATGGATGCAAATACTTTGATTAGAAAAAGTATGGCCGTAATGTATATTAATTTATATTTTCAACATGAATACAGAAAACATGGATTTAAAATAATGTAATATAGAAGAATAACGCCCACAGGTGGAGCTTACTGTCAAAAAGACAAAAACATGCGGTCGCGAAAGTGTTATGGACTTAAATGTAACAACAGCTCATAGTGTATTAAAAAGGTCTTATTTTTATAAAAAATGTAAATGTCATGTATAATTTTGCACTGATTTTCTTTCTTTTTAATATGAGTTTCATATGGAAAATTTCTCCAGTTACAAGATTAAGTCAACTGCTATTCATTAAAGACAATTTATAATTAGAAGCAGGAATAAAATGAATCCTATCTAATAAATCCTTTTTTAAATTATAAGGTTTACGCAAATGAAAAGTGTGGTGTAACACAGCGTCAGAGGTACAGCAGCACTTGCGGCGCCACCCTATATACGGAGTGCACCGTAGAGTATAATTGAGTATAACTGATAACCCGTTCGTATGAGAGCATTTACAGAGAATGTAAAGTCAGGCTCAGCATAGATGTGCCCAGGACATATTTCTTCGATTACTGTGAACCCTTTTTTTCTTTCTTTCTTTCCTTTATTTTATTTTTCGGTTGATTTTCTACCATAATAGTGCTCTATCAATTTAGTGCGATAC
>OZ005662.1:127614539-127649878 GCA_963930645.1 Salticus scenicus | reverse complement strand
TCTGCGTAGGTGCTGTCACCTAGCGTTAGTTTTGTTTTTTAAATGTTGCCTAATTTAACATTGGGATTCGCTGCGCGTGGAAGGCATCTACTTAAGGAGGCTCTGGTAGGAGCATCTCTTCCCCTGCTGGGAGGGGGGGGATTTCCCTCCCCGAGGGGGGCAAATTTCCATTATGGGAATATTTCGAATTAGCTCGTCTATGCCTTTAAAACAATGGTTGAACTATCTATTTGCGATAATGTAAAATAAAGTTATCAATTTGTTTCATTGTTAACGAAAGATAAAAAAGAAAACTTAGAAAAAGAATAAGAGATGGTTTTAAAGATGTCATATAGAGACTAAAATTGACTTTCTTTGGATATTTAGTGTTATATTACTTCTCTAGGATGGAAATCATCAGCATTCATCATGGAAGATAATTTTAATAAATAATAATTTTAATAAATTATTTGTACTGTGGAGTTTGCTCTCCTGCAAACTCCATCTTAACTTACTTAATTGGATTACTAAGAGAACACAAGACTTTAAATAACAATAACTAAAGTTTATTTGAGCAGATTAATGGGAGGGCGGCCTGGTAAATTTATATAGCTCAGCCAGAGTTTTACTTAATCAAAATATATGAATCAACAATTTAAGTAGATAATCTTAAATATCTCACCACAGCAGATAGTCGAAAGTGTAGAGACGGTCGCACTCTTACTCCAATACTACGGCTTCACTATGGGACAGAGGATTCCCTTCTATCCCAGCTTGAACTTCCGAAAACTAGTAGACACTCACCAACGCTCAACACTACTTAACTTCACACAACTAAATCTCCTCTACTCCACTTTCGATATTCACCAAAATAAGAATCATCATATTCGCTATAAGATCCTCCAACATCCACTATCGATCCTCCAACATCCACACTATCTACTAAAACCATCTCTATTTTTATACTTCTTCCTACACCCTCCTTTCACTACATTTCAATCCGTACTTTTAAAAATCACTTCTAATTTAACTAATATTCAAAATCTAAGTCTTTTAATGCAGCACCCTGCCGACACAAAACTAGCTCGACCTCAACCGTCACCGAGTCACTGGCGACGGAGTGATTTTAACCGTCCCCACTTCCTACTTTGCTGGATCCAGCTTAATTGAAACAACTGTGGTGACGTTCTAACGTCTCAACCTCACAGTACTAAGTGAATTTGTATAGGAAAATGTAGAAGAAAGTCGTGTGGTGGCCACAACATACTAATTTTTAACGAGTGTTTGTGAAATTAATATGGATTTTTGATAATAGTTGTAGTACCCCCTCCCCCCCTTCCATGGAGCGAGTACGCCCCGGAGGTTGTAAATTTTCAATATTGGTATCTTTCAAAAGAACTCATCAATATCTTTAAAACGAATGGTTGAACCATAGATCTGTGATAATTTTAAACAAAGTTATCGATTTTTTTCATTTTTAACAAAAAAAAAAAAAAAAAAAAAAAAAAAAAAAAAAACTTGTGACTTTTTGAATTGCATAAAATTAATTTTCTTTGGACAGTTAGTGTTGTACTTCTCTGTGATAAAAATCGTCTGCATTCATCATGGAAAATAATTTTAATTAAATAGTAATTTCAATAAATAATTTGTACTGCGGGAATTTGTATAGTAAAATATAACAGGGTGGCTACTAATCAGGAAAAGTCAGGGAATTTAATGGAGTCTGGAAAAGTTATGGATTAGTCAGAGAATTTCATGTAAAGTCGGGGAAATTCGACAAATTTTGTGGAAATAAGTTATATTTGAAAGCTTGTTTCTATAAATTGCTAAATTATTCGTTAATTTTGTAAAAAAATTTTAGAAAAAACAGCAGAATTTTGTCAGGGAATTTTGAATAGTTCTAATGTTAGTCACCCTGTATTCGCTATTTTTGTGAAATTTATTTAGAGAAAAACAGTGTAAGTCAGGGAAAATGGTGAAGAATAGCCGTGAAAAAATTAGGGAATTTGGAGATCTTCTAATGGTGGTCACCCTGAATATAAAAGAAAGCCTTGTGGTGGCCACAGCATACTAGTTTTATTTTGGATATATGAGCCAGAAAAATATACATATACACGCACACTGTGTAATAGACAAAAGCTTTTTCTTTTTTTTTTTACTCACGAGACCTAAAACATCTAAATCACGTGAGTGAAAACTCATGTAGTGAAAATTTGACCGAATACAGTACTTCCAGTATCTACAGTAATACAAAAATGTCCACGTAATAGACATTTTTTTAACTATACTGTCCATCCTCGTTAGCTTGAATCGCAAGGAGGAAAAAAAACAAAACCATGTTATTAGTAGTTCATGCTATCAGTAACTAATCTTCATATGACTAAACTAATCTTCTTTTAACGGGGATTGAGGAAAAGGTTCATGTTAAAAGTAATTCAAGTTAAGCGTGTCCACTGTCCACGTTAACGAAATTCGACTGTATGTATATTTTAACACGCTTTTATTAGCTTCACCTGTATGTATGTTTGTATGTATGTTTGTAACCGCTCTGGGAGCAAACAAAAAATCTATATTGTAAAAAAAGACTTTCCCTACGTGAACGCTGTGGCTGTGAGGTAAAGCTCCGGGCTACGATACGAACCTAAAGGTCTAACGTTCGAGCCCAGTCAGGGGAGAATTTTTTTTTTAATTCTTTTTGTTTAATTCTAAATTATTTATTTTAATTAAAGATTTAAGTATGTAAATAAAATATTATGGTGTGTCACTCATACGATTTTCTCTTACACTGCATTTTAATATTATACAGATAGTTATTTTCTGCTTTTTAGTTCACAATTCAATAAAAGCGTGTTCTTTAATTTTTTAAACGTACAATTTATATTTAATTCCATATGCTTATCTCGTGAATCCTCCAAAGATAAAATGTAGTTTCTATTCACATTCCGTCCATTTTAACTACAAGGCGCTATTTATAGCAGAAGTTTATAACCATTTATCTGTTAATTTATCTATATCAAGCAGAAACGGTCGTTTTGCCAAGCCAAGCTCAGAGAAAAGCAAAACAAACAAACTACCACTAACACAAAGCAGAACGCGCCAATAATAAAATCGACAGAAATAACCCAAGATTTAAATGCTTATTATACAGAAACCAACTTTCCCATGTTAAATCTGCAAACTTTTTTTCCGTAAAGTTTTAAATATTGGAAGAACCAAATATCGCAGAAAAATAAAACAAAAAGTAAAATATTTGTATCAACGAGAGCTTTAATTTGAGATAAAAACGAACTTTCTAAGTTAATAAGTAAAAAAATGGGAGCATTTTCAATTTAGCGTAAAATTAGATGTTTTGACAACTTTTGAAAAAAAATTCTTCGTCAAGAATTTTTTTTAAAACCAAGCTAGAGAGTTCATAAATGTGCAGAATTCTTTGAAAACTGGTTTTTCAGATAGATAATTACTTAATCTAGGAACTTTTATAAAATTTAGCTTTTAAAAATCAAAATTTCCTATCTTAATTGCTGAAAAACTGTTAAATATCGCCAAAGAGACATAAATCGCCAAATATGAAATTGCTTCATCTCAGTTTACCCGAAAAATATTAATTTCAAATTGAACTGCTTTTTCTTTTTTAGTATATCTACGAAGCATTTTTTAAAAATTGTATTCTTTTTCAGAACCATGACTGCTGAACTCGAAGAAGTCGACAACAAGAGCCAGAAAGAGATTGAAGTGGAGAAAGACAAAGATTCTCCCAAGGAAGAAGATGCCCCGAAGAACGGTGGAGGAGACGTGAAGAAAATTGATGACGAGGATGAGAAGACTGCCACCGACGAAAAGCCCGCCGAAAACGAGACTGAAGCCAAACAAGAAGAAGAGGAAGCCGAGCCTGTTATCGTAAAGAAGAAACTTCCATCATTATTCCAGAGGTAAGCGTCAGTTCTATTTGACATGCTAGTAATTCTGATTACACGTTAGCGAAATTAGCAAAATTAACATATATTTACAGATTTGGTTTTACTGTTACAAGTTATGTACAGTCGGTAACAAAAGTCTCCGAACACTAGCAAAAATTCCTATATTAAAAAAAGTACACTTAATACAGTTTTGTTAAATAAATTCTTGTCGAATCCTTAGTGTTAGGAGACTTTTGTTACCGACTGTATGGTGTAGAACAGTACAACAGCATTTAGAATAGCGTATTTGCGACTAAATTTTCAATCACAACCCCCCCCCCCTTCCTTCATGCATATACGCAACCTCACATTAAATATATTATGCTATTCTGATACAATACTATTTATAAGTATATTATACTCAAGGCTCCAGGAATTTGAAAAAATCTTGTCTCTAGCAAAAATTTCTGGTAGCCAGCATAAAAGAACCCCCCCCCCTCTCCGCCTTTCCTTTTTTTTTTTTTCAATTTGCTTGAATATAGAAAATAAAATTCTATGTATAAAAACCAAATATTTACTAGGACAGAATGATACATCAGGAAATACCTGTTTAAATTTAACATCATGAAACTGGTTCATTATTACATTAGCACAACGACTCTGCACCAGATCGCAAAGCACGCGCAAACAGGAGTAGTGTAAACCAATTCGCTAAAACGATGTACTAATTTAACACCAAGTTGTGAAACATACACGGAGAAAAGTGGTGTAATCACCTAATGGTGTATTGATTCAGTACAGTATCTCAAAACGGAGTGATAAATCTCAAAACGTGAGTGAAGCAGGAAACAAAACGGTGAGGGTTAGCCTGCATCGGAAGTGGAATTCTGGGACCAATTTTTTCACCAAAATAATAATAATAATAATAAAAGGTTTAGTTTCCTTAAAGCTGAAATATAGTCGCGAGTTAAAATAGGCGACCAGGCGACCGTATTTCACGAGTCCTGATTGTAGCAGTGTATTTTATTTATTCATTTATTTATTATTTTGCGCCAGAATGTATTTTATTTTGCTTTCTTTTATATATGTATATATATATACTCTCACCCCCACTTATAGTTAACAAGCCCGAGAATTTCTGGCATAAAACGAAGTTATATATAGTAGTCTTGCATGTAATAATTTTATAGTGCTTTTAATTAAATTTTTACCCTGTTGAATATCTTTTCCAAAATTCTTCGGTTTCTCATTTTTTTTATGTCACGACTAAAAATTCTCACTCTTTTATCGTCGTCAGTATTGACTATGAGGTCAAAAACTGGATGTCGAGTTTATTTTCCCTCAAAATTTTTAGTGCTAAAACTAAAATACATGTTTCTCAACCAAGGCTCCATTGTATTTTTAAAACACCTATAAATAACTTTACTTGTCTTTTTTTTATTATTATTATTAGTACGTCAGGATCATGTCTTTCAATCTGCCATTTTGCGTCGTTACCAGTTTATAGTGTTTCACTTCGAAAATGCCTGCCAATATCCAATTATACCAATTAATTTCATGCTCTATCTTAAAATATTTTGTGAAATCCGTCAAACATATATATATATACATATATATATATACATATATATATTTTTTTTTTCACTTCCCATCGGTGAGGTTCGAACTCGCAACCTTCGGGTTCGTAGTTGTGTACTCCGACTACAAAGCCAATGGGTCTTGGCTGAGCATTTCCTGATTATTTAGACTAGAGCGTTTTCAGATATTTTTAAACTAAAACTGTGAAATTTATTTAAAATGTGTGTTATTTTCCCATTTATAAGATGAATATATTGATATTAATAATGTTTATAAGAAATTGATGGATTAATATTAATTAATCTGTGATGAATTTTGAGCATAATTTAAATATCGAATAATTGGTTTATAGTTTTTTTTTTTAATATTATGCTTTGTTCTGTAGAAATTAAAGCTGTTACTTATTAATAATAAATACGAAATTGTTATTAAGATTATTTCACTAATTAAAATTTTTTAAAAAGGAGTATTGAGCAATTAGTGGAAGATACTATACAATTAATGCATTCAAATTTTATTAATTTATTTGGAATTAAAAAACAATACATTATTTGAGTATGTGTTTAAGAATTTTAGTGAACGCTCTCTTTTATTATTTTATTTATTTATTTTTGAAAGCGTGTTAAAATACAAATATAAGTAGTCCTATCGTACTAAATTAAATTCTATCATAGACAGAATTTTACCCACAGTTTTTTTTTTTTTTTTTTATTTATTTATTGTCTTTTATGCATAAAGTTAAGACCATAACTTATTGATACCCCAGTATATCGGTATCTAGATTTGAACATTCAAATTTTAAAAGCTGCATTTTGACAAACAGTATTGTGTATTTTAGACAGTAAACGTTAATTCGCTTTCTAAAGTTCCAACAGAATAGAGCACGCGATCAGCTGCGAACACTTAAGTGCTTTCTTAAAAAATAATTCAAACTCCATTTTCAGCTACATAGAGAATACAGAGCTTTCCACAAAAGGGAAACGTGAGATGAATACAAATTTTAGCGCGAAATTCTTTGCACCTTGAATTAAAGTGACGAAATTTTGCGTAATTATTATTATTTATATTATTTAATATTATTATCTCACTATAAAAATAAAACAATTATTATTATTATTATTTTTTTCGTTTACATACCTATATAAAGAAACTGGAAAATGCAGCATGATGATTATGCAATTTAACTTCCTTTATTAAATTTTTAAGTAAAAAATGACAATGTGGAGAGGAAAAACGAAGGACAGTCCTCCATTAATGAAAGGAGTGTGTCATTTATAATATTTTACATTTTTACTTTCTCTTACCCATAAGGTAGAGAAAGTATTGTTTTTGGGTCAAATTTTCGAATGCGAGATTTTGTTATATTTACACGTTTTGAGTTCCCCTGAATACAAAAATCATGTTTTTAGCAAATGGTCTGTGTGTATGTCTGTATGTGTGTCTGTGTGTGTGTCTCTGTGTGTGTCTGTGTGCCTGTCTGTTATCAGCATATCTCAAGAACAAATTATGGCAGAAAGTTCAAACTTGGTATTCTAAATGTGTATCATATAGGGATGCTACAGTAAGCTTTTCGTTGAGATCAAGCAAATGGTTCGTGTACAGGGACAATCAAGAGAATTCTAATACATTACGTCTATGGGGTAAATTGCAGGAAAGTAGAGTTTAACGCCTATAGACTGCACTAAACCAAATGAAACGAATATATATTTTTTGTAATAGAGATAGTTAACTGGGAAAAAAATTTTGTGTATGTAGGAGCCTCGCCGTCCCCCCTCGAGGAGAGTAAATTTTCATGATGGGTATCTTACAAAAGAGCTCGCCAATACCTTTAAAACGAATGGTTGAACCATCGATCTGCGATAATTTAAAACAAAGTTACCGATTTTTTTACTTTTAACGAAAAAAAAAAAAACCTTAGAAAAAAAATCGTTCCCCCCCCCCCCTTCTTTTTAATGATGAGAATAAAATGGACTTTTTTTGGATATTTGGTGTTATACCACTTCTCTAATATGGAAATCGTCTCGCATTATCATAGGAGATAATTTTTTTAAATAATAATTTTAATAAATTATTTTTTAAAAACAGAATTATTTTTTAATAACCGAATTAAATTCTATGTAAATGTAGGTGCATTAATGAAACGGGGGGTTGAGGGGGGCGGTAGCCCCCCTCACACAGAACTAATTACCATATAAAACTCTTCAGAAGCCTAATATGAATTGTTTAACACAGGTTTACATAACAGTACTCGTTATCTTATCTTTTAATCTGCAACCTGTATTTATAGTGTTAAATTTCAGGGTAAGAGAAAGTCGTGTGAGTGACACACCAGATTATGTGTTATTGCGAAACGTCAGTGGAAGCCTGCATGTGGAGACTCAAAAAGATTTTGGGTTCTGTCCGTTTAATTGTTTGTATGCTTGTCTAGCGACAGCGGCCGCAAAAATCACCCTATTGGCTTGCAGATTGGTACACGTAGTAATGAGCTGCACGAAATTATCTGTATAGTTTTGAGTGCAAATTTTGTCTGTGGTTCGTGTACAGGGACGCACAATTTTTTTTCTTATCATGATCTATGGACAGAAATTTTCTGTACTGTGATAGCGGCGTCAAAAATCTCCCGATTGAAATGCAAATTGGTCCTCATGTTCACGCGCCATACAGAAATAGCGGAACAGGTTTTGGTGTACACATTGTTTATGGTTCGTGTACAGGGCTACCCTAAAGTATTTCTTATCATTACGGCTTATGGGCAGTAATTCGTTTAAACGCATTTTATAATGATTATACATCAGACGATCTTATTGAAAATAAAGGAATTAGATGTCTTCGTCAGTGCATTGGCGCGAGGACTTTGAGTATAAAACCATTTCGTATCCTTCTACAACCTTTTGTATTCATAAAGATTGATGGCTCAAAACTGTGTGTTAAAACTGTATATTTGACTTTGGATTTTTTTTTTTAAATATATTCCACAGTAAAATGATGTAATTGTTAATCTTTCATCGGGAAGTCTACACGAAAAAAAAATTAGAGACATGTACCAACGCTAATCTAATTATAAGACCGTCCACCCGTTTGCGCCTACACGCCCTGTCCCATTATCCCACTCCCAGAATCTAACGGAACGTAATTCCGGTTTATATTTGACTGAGTCTCGTAACATGCTTACGAAAAGGCCTTTAATTATTTTTTCTTGTAGACATACAGCATGTAATGATGTGAAGTATTCAAGATTTTCTCTTTTTCTTTTTTTTATGCATCACATTTCTCAATAAAGCGAAAATTTAAATTTACATAGTTAAAGTCTTGATATGTGGATGCATATTCAAGTAATTCACATGTTCATATTGACAAAATTATGAGTGGACAACAATTTCCAAACTTTAAAACACAAAAAGGTTATGTTTTATTACAATTAGTACTATTAGTATTTGTTGCATGAACGAAAGCAGATTATCTTAACGCTTCATCATTAAATTTTGTATAAAAATTACTAATCAAATTCTGTACAACCGAAAGTTTTAGTTAAGTAGGTCTTTCAGGATTTTCTTTATGATGATTTGAATCGATTTCTTATTAAAATTATTTCCTGATATCATTCTTTCAAAAACATCTTTTAAAAGCTGTTTATTTAATAAAACTTTTCTACACACTTTATAATTATCTAAAGGGTATATAATAATGCTGCTGTGTGTGAAATAATTATGTTTTAATTACAAGATCATAGTATTCATAGGACTATTTTTAAAAATTCTCAAAAACAGTTATCTATTGGGCTATTTTGCTGTAAATGTAGCTTGTAGAAAGAAAAATATTATAAAATAAATAATTATAAGATAAAAAAAACTTTTTATAAACCATGTTTTTAAAATTTCTGCTGAATCATAGCTATAGAACTAACTACATTAGCACTTTATCAATGTGTATGAAATTCTTTAAACCGATAGTGACGTCAATTTTTGTGAGATACATAATTTAACTTTTTACAATTTTTTAACGCTCACTTTAATTAAATTATTTATTTAATCACTTTGATTTATTTTTATGTCGAAAAAAAAATGAACTCGTAATTTTTTTGGCAACAATTAAATTATAACTAATATTTTAATGGCTATTTATAAAGTATTAGGAGGTTATTGTTTTCATATTTTAATTAATTGTAAGAAAACTGTTCGAAAATTCGAAAATCGGACTTCGAAGTATTGTGTTGTCATCGGGTTGTGAGCTATTGTGAAAGTTTCAAATGTCTAGCTAGTAGGGAAGTTAGTTAAAATTCGATTGCAAGATTTGTACCGGATAAACAAACAAACAAGCATAGAAGTTAATAAAAACATGGTAAAAAATAATTAATCAATTTCACTTGAGTGTTTTTTGTTTTTAAACATTTTTCTTTATATTCCAGGCTCTTTCGCCGCGGCAATAATGCTGCAAAACAACAGGATCCAGAAGCAGGCACGGAACTTCTGGCCAAAGACGGTAAAGTTGAAATCAAAGGCGAAGAAGATGGCAAAAATGAAAAGAATGATAGCGGAACTGATGTCACAGTAGCGGTTACTGATGAAAACGAGGCAAACGATAAAGGCAAAGTTCAGGTTTATGGAAATTCTAAGAAAATGCCCGCTTGGAAAAGAATTGTTTACAGCATGGTTGCTATAATCATCGCTCTTGTTATTGTCACTGTTGTTTCAATTTATTCTACCTCTGGACACACTTCAAGGGGTCCTCTGGGAGAACCTCTTGCGATTACGGACTGCGGTTTGGTGAAAGGCTACAAAGAGAATGACATCTATGTGTTCAAAGGCATACCTTATGCATTACCTCCGATTGGTGAATTAAGATGGAAACCTCCAATGCAAGCATCAAGTTTCAATGACTGCTGGACTGGAACCTATGAAGCTTTCAATTCAAGTGCTATTTGCTATCAAAAACCAATATCTGGTCACAGTTTGGAAATGAGTGAGGACTGTCTATACTTGGATATTATCACTCCCAGTCTCTCACCCCCTGTTCCTAGACCAGTTGTTGTTTACATTCCTGCTGATAATCCTTTGCAAGGTCATGCTGCTGCTGACATCAAATGGAGACCAACTACAACTCTTGCTGATACCAAGGATGTTACTTTTGTTACCATCAACTACCGAACCAATGTCTTCGGTTTCATGGTTCTTGACCTTCTGACACAAAGGATGAGGCCTCCGACTTCCGGTAACTATGGTATTATGGATATGATTGCAGCTTTAAAATGGGTGCAAAGGAATATAAGGAATTTCGGTGGAGATCCAGAAAAGGTAAATTTAAATGTCTTAACTTTGCATTTTGTTTGTTAGTAAATGAACCAGTTTTATTCAATAACTTTATTTAGAAGTTAGAATTTGTGTAGAGTTTTATAACTTAATTGTAAATGCAGTTGAATGTAAGTTCATTGAGCATAGAAATTTATTTCATGAAAATACTTTTTCACTCTCAAAATAAGTAAATGAATATTGAAAAATTACTCATTTTAGCCCTTAAATACTTGATTATTTTTTTTATTCAATTTAAAAACGTTTCATTCTTACCTCTATCAAATAAATCACGGGGGAAAAAAAAAAACATACTTTATTTAAACTGTGGTTTACTGCTAAAAAGCAATTTATTGCCCGTCGGCAAACATGAGGCATTAGAGCTTCAATATTATTCTAATGTTCGTATTACACGGGGAGTTTTCGGGCAGTGAGTCCAGATTGGGGATTTTGTCCTCATTTTGGGGATTTTTGAGGCTTCTGGGGACAATTTTGGGGATCAAATGTTTCTGGAGAGTTTTTTGGGGGAATTCTAAAATTTTTTACGACTAGAGACTTTCAATAGCTTTATTGTTATTTGGGGATTTTTTTCAAAAATTGCCTTCACTTGGGGAAAAATCGGAAGAAATCATAAAAAAATCTGCTTGATATATATATATACAGTGGAGCACCGTTTATACGTTTTTCAAGGGACCGTTCCTAAAAAAACGTATAACTGAAAAAATCGTACAACTGAAAATTCGTTTTAACATTAATACACAATAAAGTATCATATTAATAATAAAAGCCTAATAATTTTTCATGATTTCCTTTACATTTATTCGAATAAGATATATTTTAATTATATTTAAAATATTTTTAAAAGGTTGAATAAAAATTAAATGATGATTAAAAATATAGAAATTCAGAAAATTTTTTCAAGATTTCGATTTTAAGCTTTAAAGACAAAGCCTTTTGTTCTCTAAACAAAGATGACATTTCTGCAAACGATTAAAAGGAAGGAAAAAAAATGTTTCTCCAACCGTAATGTCAAATAAACACGATAAGAAAATCTTCCAAGTTGCCCAACGGAAATGAGTAATAAACCTTCAAGTTTACAAAATGCCTATAAAGTTGTGGGCTTTTTTCCTTTCATACCCCATTCCTGGAATCAATTATAAGAGAAAGTGGGAGGTCTTCAAGTGGCCACTGGCTACTTGGCTTATCTCTGAAATTTTCTCTTAAAGCTGCCTTCAAACTTTGGCAACTAAGTGCGACTCTATTGATATTTCGTTGATGTGGTTTAGGAGTTCGACGCTCGCTGGAATCGAAGCTCACAAACCTCCTAGTGCAATAATTGCATGAGAAGGGGGTCTCTTTTGTAAAAGAGCAATAAAAAGTAATGTCCTTCATTTTAAATGTGTGCAAAATTTCAAGGGTCACTTTTGGACAATGGATAATTTATGACTTTTGAAGCTCTGTAAGTTGCCAGAGTTTGAAGGAAGCTTAACCCCCCTTCCCCCCAGGCTATCGATGCAAGTCGCACTTTGTTCTATAGCCGCACTTTGTTACCATAGTTCTAAGAAAAAAGAATCGAAAAAAAAGAATAAAACATAAAGAGCATTCATCTTTTTCTTTTTTTTTTTTTTTTTTTTTTTTAGTACTGGAATGAAATTCAAACTTGGGATTCTACAAGGAGGGGAAAAAAAAACGTATAAGTGAAATTAAGAATTTACTTGTGTCGTATAAACGAAATATTTCAACATTAGAATTCAATGGAATGATTTGGGACCGAAGTCAAAAAACGTATAAATGAGAAAAACGTATAAATGAGAAACGTATAAAAGGTGCTCCACTGTATATATTTTTTGAAGAAATTTTTATTTTCCCTTTTTAGTAGAAATCAAGTTGGAGATTTTTTTCGAAAAAAAAAACCTTGATTTGGGAAAATTTGAAGACCTGTTTGGGGAAATAATTTTCGACCATCTGGCATCACTGTTTTCGGGCAACAAAACTGCAGCAACACAAGTGTACAAATACTTCCTCACACGAAGTGTTGCTAGGAAAACAGTACTTACTTGTCATTTTCTCAAACATATTTATATGCTCGCATCGCATGTATCGCTGTGTCAGCGTGATTTATATTTTTTCAACGCTCAGATTTTCTCTTTACATTCTTTGATTAGACCTAAATATGATTTGCATCTAAAACTATCAACTCTAATTTAAAGATACGATAAAAATATTTGCTATCACTGTAATATTATTTCTGTTGGTTGCTACACTGGAATCAAAATAATTTTTCAACATAGTAAATATTTCAATGTTACATTCAAATACCAATATTTTATTGGATTATTAGTATTAAATAAAAAAAGTGACCAAATCCTTCTGAATAAATTATCAATATCAATTTTAATATTTTGAAAATTTTAAATAATAATACGAAATTTTTATTATTTAAAGAACTTAAGAAATAAAAATACTGAAGGCCATTACCCTCCTCTTTTGTCTTTTCAGATACTGTAAAAACATGTATTAAAGACACCTATTAATACAGGACAAAATCACCTTTGAATGTGTTAATACCAATCTCTGATTTTCAAAACTAAAATTATTAAAAATGTTACACTTTAAAGAACTTTAATAAAAGTATTGTAAGTTCTTAATTATTTTTATTATTTTTTCCTTTTTTGTTCAAATATTATAAAAAATGCATAAATTACAATCAATCCATATCATATTTTTTACTTTCCAAACATATATTAAGTTTAAAATTTTTACTATTTAAAGAACTTTAAATAAGCTATTGCATGTCCTTATTTTCTTTTTTATTTGAATAGTATAAAATATGTATTAAATTAGGTTCAGTCTGATCATATTTATTACTTCCCGAAGATATACAGATAAGAAAAGTATTACAATCATGAAAAATATCCGATTGTGAGATTTTCGGATATCTATATTTTTTAAGAATTTTTAATTTTACTTAACTTAATGTATTTTATTTATTTATTGTTATAAGAGATAAGACGACGGACGTTTCTTTAGCAGTAAGTTGTGAATAGGTTTCTTGTAAGTGTTTTAGGTTTTAAGTTAAAAAATTTTTTTAACTAATTTAAACAATTTACCAAAATTAAATTCAAAACCTGGCGTACAGTCAATAGAAAGATATTAAAACTTCTTCACACACCATAAATTTTAAGTCAGCACGTCAGTCTTGCTTTTGCCTCCAAGGCAGTAGCACGTGTTTGCACCTGATGAAGAAAGGCTACGTCTTTTCGAAACCGGTTGTGCTTGACTTAAAATTTATGGTGTGTGAAGAAGTTTTAATATCATTCTATTAAACAATTTAGTCATAATGGACCATTTGGATTTCTTAGGTTAATGCATCTCTGGCACTGTCCGAATATTTTTGCCTTTAGCGGTTTGTGAAGAAATAGCCGAACGTGCATACAATAGGATTTTGATAATACGTAAGATACAGTACACAACCTAATGTAATAAACATTAATTATCCAGGTGTATACAAAATGATATTTCCTCAAAAATATAACAATAATGCGTTGAATAAAAAAAAAAAAAAAAAAAGTATTAAAAAAATAATTAATTATAACTAACTATACAGATTAGTGAATAATAGGACTTAAATTTCACTGCGCTGACAAAATAAATAAATAAATAAATAAATAAAAAATAAAAAAAAATTCGTGCCCTGATACCATTTTTGCTGATTTTTATGTAAAATGACCTCCTGAATCCGATTTTGCCCAACCACCCACCGTTTTCTAGGGACACCACTCCTTCCCCATTTTTTATCACTGTTCGGTAATTTTATGAATATGAATTTGATTTGGAGAATGAAAAAGAATTAATTGAACAAATAAACCTAAAAGTAAAATAATAATAATAATAATAATGTTTAATAAATAACATTTATGAAAGGTTAAAAAAATAAAAAAATAAGAAATGTAATACATAATTTCAGTGGCAAATCACCCCTAAATTTTCCACTTACCGCAAATGTTCATGTTTTAAAATTTTCCAACTCTGTAGCCCCTCAGTTTATTAAATTTAACAGTTAAAATAATCCTCCCCTCCCCTAAAAATCAAATTTATAGCCATAAAGTGATCGAAAAGTGATAAAAATAGGGGGCCGTCCCTAAAAATCGGTGGGTGATAGGGCAAAGTGACCGTCATATTCGGATTAAGGAGGTCATTTTACATAAGAATTTGCAAAAATGGTGTTGCGGGGCAATTTTCATGCCAAGCAGTGTTATTGAAAATGTTCTATTTACAGGAGTATCACTTATTTATTATTATTTAATTATTTATTTTCAGGTCACAGTTTTAGCTCATGGTGGAGCTGCAACAGCGGGATTAGCTCTTCTCTCTTCTAAGAAATCAGATGGTTTGTTTAGTCAAATGTGGTTAACTGCACCATCGGCACGTTTCAGCAATATGACACTGGAGCAAATAGGGACTGAAAATGCTGTTTTCTTGAGGTAATTGCCGTACCATGTAACACTGTACTTGGTTGCAAAATATGTTACAGTTAAAAATGTCTGTATTTATCTACTCCGAATTTCGACTTAAAAATATAAAAAATGCTGTCTCGGGAAAAACTTTTGTAGAAAACCTATATTGACTTTACACTGACCAACATTGCATTTATTGGCTTTTGTTTTAGGGGGGAATTCAAAATTATTTGCGATGGAATATATAAGCCCAAGAAGAATTAGATTTGCAATGGAAAAATATTTACAGTAAATTATCCATACACAGAGGGATTGAATTCAAGTAGTTTAGCGATTCAGGTATTTATTTCGTTTTCAGTAATGGAATTTCATAAAAATATAAAAAATGCTGTCTCGGGAAAAACTTTTGTAGAAAACCTATATTGACTTTACACTGACCAACATTGCATTTATTGGCTTTTTTTTTAGGGGGGAATTCAAAATTATTTGTGATGGAATATATAAGCCCAAGAAGAATTAGATTTGCAATGGAAAAATATTTACAGTAAATTATCCATACACAGAGGGGAGGGATTGAATTCAAGTAGTTTAGCGATTCAGGTATTTATTTCGTTTTCAGTAATGGAATTTCATAAAAATATAAAAAATGCTGTCTCGGGAAAAACTTTTGTAGAAAACCTATATTGACTTTACACTGACCAACATTGCATTTATTGGCTTTTTTTTTAGGGGGGAATTCAAAATTATTTGCGATGGAATATATAAGCCCAAGAAGAATTAGATTTGCAATGGAAAAATATTTACAGTAAACTATCCATACACAGAGGGATTGAATTCAAGTAGTTTAGCGATTCAAGTATTTATTTCGTTTTCAGTAATGTAATTCCATTTTTTCTAATAGTTAAATTCATAAAGTAAGACTAAAATATCGGTTTCATATGGCTCTTAAACCTAATTAAAATTAATATTTTTCCATAATGAGGACTGGGCCTCCCTGTCAGGAACAATATATTCTCCCCCCACCCCATGCGAAAAAAATTTTCTTGCGAAAATTCAGCATTTTTTCATGAATTCACAACTACCCCCTGACACAGTTATTGCCTTTTTCTCCGAAATATTTTCACTAGTCCCAAATATATCAAAGCTATCGTCGAAATGTTATAAATATTTCAAGTGTTCCAAAACTTCGATAACGTGTTGCAAATATTGTAAAAAAAGAAAAAAAAAGTGTTAAATAGTATTAAAATATATATTTATTTATTTATTTATAATAGGGGATACTTTGCCTAATGTGGATGGCAACATAACTGTTATTCCATGGAGAAATTTGTCCAAAAGATTTTTCATTACCTAATGCATTTTTGCTTTCCGAACACTATAGTGAGGAAAGTATTGTAATCATGTCAAAAATCCGAGTTTGATATTTTGGTGTTTCTACACGTTTTGAGGTACCCTGAATTAATGTTTATTGCTTTTACGATGATGTACGTGTGTAACTGAACATGTCAGCGTCTATAAACGCTTTGTTCGAATGAGCTGAAACTTGGTACATATGTTATAGATCATCATAGCACAAACACCCTATTGATTTTGGTGAATCTAGCATACAATATTTTACAGGAACACAAAGAAAATTTCTTTATCATTATATGGTTTATGGGTCCAAATTCTTTAAATTGCAAAAGCGTCTAAATGCCTTATTCGACTGAGTTGACAATTTAAACACATGCTATGAGTCTGCACGAACTGTATAAATTTGGGGGAATCTATCGTTTATAGTTTTTTTTTTTTTTTTTTTTTTTTTTACCAAGGAGATTCTATATCAAAGAAAAATTCTTTATCATTATGGTCTATATGGGCCCAAATTTTTTAAACTGAGATAGTGTCGAAACGCCTTATTCAATTCATCTGAAAATTTATACAGTACATATACTATAAGTTAGCGTTGCACAAAGTGCTTATATTCTGGTAAATCTAGCCCGTATAGTTTTTTTTTTACAAGGACACAACGAAAAATTCTTTATCATTATGATCTATAGACCTAAATTTTTTAACTGCGATAGCATCTAAACGCCTTATTCGATCGAGCTGAAAATTTATACACATATTATAGGTTACTGTTGCACGAACTACATAAATTTTTGTGAATCTAGTACGTATAGTTTTTTTTTTTCTTTTTTTACAAGGACACAACGAAATATTCTTCATCATTATGACATATGGGCTGAATTCTTTAACACGTTCGCTGCCGGTTTCACGTGACTAAAATTTGAAATGACGTTTTTTTCCTTTAACCCGCCGAATATGTTTGACGTGTTGCACAAGAGCGCTACATCGCCAAATGTTATAGGCTTTGTGTTTACCTTTGCTTGTTTGCGTCATGTGTTACGTCAATACGCTGTATTACGTCAAACGTGTAAAAATTCATCTGCTCGTTACAAGCAAACTCTGGAGTTAATGCGTAATAAGCTAAATTTCCATAGCAAATAGTTTTGTTTGTACTGAGCAGATAAAATATCTCGCTGACGCCATCACTTCGGTTGCATATTGATGATACGTGTTTTATTAGAGAGAAAGTATTCTATTTTGAAATACCCTTCCATGGAGGATCAAATTTTTGATCGCATGTTTCCGGACCGCTTCTAGGGGTGAGTCCCCGACCGTTGCCAATCACCCATTGCGCAGCACTAGTGTGACGTAAAACCCAACCAACCATCTATTTTGAAATATGAATATTTGTGATGTTTGCGTTAGTACTGTTTGGCTGATTGAATAGAGTTGGAATTTAAGAGGTACTTTTGAATTTAAGAGGTTGGTTTGTTGATTGTGTTTTACGTCACACTAGTGCTGCGCTATGTACAATTGGCGATGGTCTGGGTCTCACCCCTAGAGTGGTCCAGGGACATGCCATCACAATTTTGATCCTCCACGGAAGGGATGACTCTCACGCTTCGTAGACACCCAGAGGTATAATTAATATGGGAACATGGAAAACATTTCGGGCACGACAGATTTTTTGAGTACCAGCCACCATTAGTGTACACAATGGTTTTTGGCAGGCTCGAGTACCGAACCCGCAATCTTCCAATTCCGAGCCCGGTGCTCTACCGACTGGGCAACCACGGTCCTGAATTTTAGAGGCATATTTTTGAATTTCATGCCAATACTGGTTGTTACAGTACAAAATTTTGTATACTTTTTAATTTCATGCATTTTGAGATAGGGGTATAGTGAACAGATCAGAGTACCATTATAATAGAGAATCGTTAAAATTTGCTATAATTATCCAGTTGCGGATTTATTTTTTCATTCCTAATGAATAAGGACTATAAATAAAATGTTAATGATAAATAATTTACTTTACACAACTTTTGAAAACTTTTAGATTTAAAATTCCTAAGTAAAAAAGTATACTTCATGCGGTTTTGTTAAATAAATCCTTGTCGAATCCTGTCCTTAGTCAGTGTAATAACATGATTCGATAAAGATTTATTTAACAAAACCTTGTGAAGTGTACTTTTTTTACATAGGAATTTTTGCTAGTGTTCGGACACTTTTGTTACCGACTGTACTTATAGCTGTTAAATTATTGGAAATAAAAACACTATCATCTAAACACTTATCATCAATAGTAGTAAGATAATGGGGGTTCTGCGGCAGAGGCGTAAGAGGCGTGATGCGTTGATGCGCTTTGCGTTAGAAGATGCGCACATCGATCGCACCACCCCCACTTACTACTACCATTTCGACAGATATAAGCTTGAAATTTACCTTCTATAGTATTAGACATTGGGTTTTAGGTATTGTATTATCTTATTAAAAGTTTTGAATAATGCAAAAATAATCATGATTCCTTAAAACCTACATTTATGGTTAGTTAGAAAAGTTTGCAATAATAAAATTAAGTTGTGAAATTACTTTTCATACTTAGAATATGTAATCTTAGAAAAATTGTAAAACAATTTTCCTTTGAATACATTCCTGTGTTTTTTTAATAACATAAATTTATAAAAAATTTCATTTTTTCTTTTTAATAATTTAATTTTTGTAATAATCATGCTTTTCTTAAAATGTGTATTTAGAATTAGTGTTAAAGTTAGTAATGTTTAAATTAAGTCATCAAATTACTTTATATTATATTTCCTTTTAATAAAACAATTTTCATTGTCATTTCTTCTTAACCTTTTTTCTTTTAACCTATTAATAAAATTCACAAACATTCTAAACAATAACAATTCTGAAATAAAACAGACACGGTTTACAGTTAATTAAAAACTTTATTACTACATTATTTCCACATAGTGTTTCCAAAATTCTTTAAACTTGCATCACAAAATTAGTACACACATATAATTTATCAAATACAACAAAGTTTGCAACATCCATTTTTTTACAAGTATTCATCTAATAAGTTGTCCTTACAATAATTAATATATACAATTTCGTCAACAATAACGAAGGTTACAATATAAAATCTTGAACAATTTTTACACTATTTACAAATATTTTCAAAGTTTCTATGTATTAAGTTAACATCATAATTATTATGTACATATAATTACAACACTTATAACGAAGTTTACAGTAGAGTTAATTACAGTATAGTTTACACTATCTTGATCAATTTTTACAAAATTTAAGCTTAAAGTTCTACATTTTGATCAATTTCGCAATGTCCATACGCCAAGGAGCTAACACCGTCCTCTAAGATATATCTTTTATCATCGAAGGGACTTAAACTTATTTTATTTTGGTGGATTGTGTACAGTTTATGATTTTCTTGGCCTATTTTTATTTGTTTTTCAATACTTGTTTTTTGTTGTTGTAAACATTGTAAATAGTCTTCATGACTAATTTTATGTCGCACAACCTGAGTGGATACGCCTTTCGCTCTCTTTTTCTCATCTTTACATGATTTTATAGAATACATTTTTGCCTTCAATCCGACAAACTCTAAAGCTATTTCACCACTCAATTCGTCTTTAAATTTCCCAATGACTTTTTTGTTTTCATTCGAATAAAGAGGATGATCTATAGGATAATCAGAAAAATCAAAGATAGATGAATTATTTTTCATATCTTGATAAATGTCATCTGTTGTAATATGATACGTTAGTGAATCAGTATCAGTAAATAAGAGCGTCGCTCGGTCGTTATATAATGGCTTTATGTAATTATAGTGAAAATTATACATTAATAATTTAGAAAGTTCAAGAATGCAAAACCCAACATAAATAGGACGATTCATTAAAATACTTGTTTTAAGTCTTTCGACAGCAGTTAGATCTTCGTCATAAGTTTTAAATGATTTAAAGGTGGGAGATGCTACTAATTTTACTGCTCTTTTAGAGGTGTTACTACAAAGTTCAATATTACGTCTTTTTCGTAAGTTTTCCATGGTTTTTCCGTAAACGCTGTTATTTAAAAGCTTAAAAAAGTCCTTTTCAAAGGAAGAAGTTGCATTTTTTCGTTTTTCAGTATTGAACATTATATATTTTTCCAACCAAGGAGCTTGATTAAATTGAAGAGCTTTATGCACTGCTGTAACTTTCAATCCTAATTGAAGATAGAGTTTTAAATTTCTATAATGCACCACATAATTTTTCTTGTTTTGAAGGTTAGGTATTAATTTAGGTGTTCCAACATATTTTCTATTGTGAAGTAAACTTTTAGCATAAGGTGACAGCATTTCTTCGGTTAAGGTTAATCTTTCAGGTGCAAGTGGATAATCGTTATGGGTATGATGGAGGTGCTGAGGGTAATCAAGATCAACTTCAAAAATATAGCCGATATCAGAATCATCTCGAAGAGATAGAATCCAATCTTCAGTTATACCATTTATTTCGATCCATTTAAAGTTTCCGTAGGGTAAGTACTGGGACATAGCCCAACCGTAAAGGTTATTGGCATCCCAGTACATTATATAACTATTGGGTTCATCTGGATTATAATCACTCATATAAGGGTTGTTTGCTCTGGTCAATCTTCTGCTAATCATGCTAACACCGCCTCGTATACCTTTTTCTATTAACAACAACATATTAATGTCTGTTAAGAGCTCTAGAGGTGTTTCAGTCATTTTTAGGCATGCTTGCCATGCAAGTCCAGGAGTGGTAAAAAGGTGAGCACAATCAATTTCATAATAACGCATACAAAGTTCTCTGAAATTCTGAAATACATCGGCGAGTAATAAAACATCAGTTTTTACATATAAATCATGATAATCACCAAGATTTTTCATGTTGAATGTATTCCAAATTTTTTGAACATTTTCATAATCATCCTCAGAAATAGACTCTTCTGTCAAAGAATTATAAAATGCAGATGGAGGAGGGAGTGATGGTTCTTCGAATTTATTAAAGCAGTTAAAATAGTCGTATGGGTAAACACCTTTCCTCGTTAGCATATTCAGAGGTGTATTAGCAGGGAAATTCTCTTTCAAAATCTTAAACTGAGAAGAGTTGAGATTTTTCACAAGTTTTTCGAGTGATGTAGGTAGGAATTGAAAGCTGTCTAAAAAGACTAATTGTACAGGGTCCTTAGGTTTCTTCAATCTGAATGTAAGATAATTTTCTAGGGATGTGGCAATAACTTCTATTTGATGATCTTTATATTTTCCAAGTTTTGTCATAATATGATGACCATCATAATTTTTCAAATTGTGAAATATAACAGGAATATTTTTTAATTGTTTAAAGTTAAGATTACACGAAGCATGTAATGCTCCTCTATAAGCTCCCGAAATATGACAATGATCTCTGACACGATCATTATGTAAAGGTTTTTTACACAAAGTGCAAAATTTAGCTTCTTGAAAAGCTTTTTCCTCCTCTACAGTTAATTTCATTGGTTTTATTTTCATCAATTTTTGACCAAGCATCTCTTTTTCTTGCATAATTTGGTCTAAAAAGTGCTCAACAGCATTTTCACCACGATAAATTACAATAGGTTTAATAGAATGTCCATCAGGACCGATAATAACATATGCATATCCACAAGGCTCATGGTATGCAATTTTTTCACTATGTGAAATATCTGAAGAAGGTGAAACTGAAGTAATAGGTACAAGAAGACTTTCAAAATCGGCATATATTGTATAAGCAACAGGATGTTGTAAATGTATACCTGAAAATTTTAGAATATTATTTTCCTCAGAGGGCATTTTAATAACTTGCACTTCATGTTCTTGACAGTACTGGATATGTGATTTTAATAAGTCCTCTCTTGAAAATCGGTGCAGACATCTAAAACAGTAATATGCAGCAGTCTTATGTTTGGTTAAATCACCAAGAAGGCGTGAAAAGTTTCGAATCAGACAATAATGTTGTCTTTCATCATCAGAAATTAGTAATAAGTTGATTGTATCAGTGTCTTCTCGGGGAGAAATGTACAGGGGACACACTTCATCGTCTTCATAACCGAAGACATTAATCCGTAAATCATTCATCTTTTCAATAATAGGTATCTTTGTTAGAGGTACAGGACATGTTATATTACCTAGTTTAATGGTATTTTCATAAGGTGTATAGTGAGACACACGTTCAGGATTCTCACTACGATCTATATTCAGTTTATAGGCGATCAAGCACCAAATGAGACATTTTTGATCTTCATTTTTGATATTTAACACAGCTTTTTTTGCAGCAAGCTTTGAAGGTAGCTTAATATAGCTGCTAGCAGCTAGAGGGTGATATTTAGCTATTTTCAGTTCTAGATAATGAATTTTTTTAAAAATCCATCCAGATCCTCGCTGGATGAATTCTTCAAGTGACTTATTAATTTTTACATATCCTTCGCTAATATGCTGTTCAATGGTATCTTCAACAAGTTCGATAATACAGGAACTTCTAAAATATGTATATGTCTCTTCCATATCATCATCAGGTTTTTTGCGTTCTAGTGAAACTTTCATCACCATATACCACTTCAGGGCATGCTTTTCCTTTAACTCGCTTTGAAGTTTTTCATGTACTTGAGGCTGTATATATGATTGAAATACTTCTAAATCACACTCATTATTCTCATTGGGATAAAAAATCACTGTATTAAACACGCTAGAAGTGTTAATCTGTTTTTTAACCCTTTTAGACTTTACAGCAGGTGCAGTTCTCTTCCGTTTTTCAGTAACAAGTTCGTGCTCTTGGCGCTTGTGAGATATTAATTCAGATTTTAGATCAAACACTTTATTACAGTCACTGCATGGATATCGTGAACTTTGGTGATATTTTAAATGTCTTTGAAAGTTATCAAAGCGGGAAAAAACTAGATCACATTGTTGACACTTTATAGATGCTACTTCATCTTTACTTTTATGAAGCAACATATGTCGTTTCAAGTCCCACTTCCGAGTAAAAGTCTTTTCACAAGAAGAACAACTGAAACTTTGTAATGCTTTCTGAACATTCATGTCAGCAGATAGAGATTGTATTTCACCATTATGAGTCATTAAATGTCTTTTCAAATTGAATTTTAGGCCAAATGCTTTTCCACAGTCATCACACTTGAATAACTTCTCTTTCAAATGTAGCTTTTCATGGCGATGCAAATCATATCTCCTTGAAAATGTCTTGTGACAAGTTGAACAACTCTGAAAAAAATTAATAAAAGGTTTGTTTTAGAATTTTTATACTCATAAAAAGTAATTAAAAAAGTTTTCTTAACATAGTTTTATTGTACTTGATTCTATTATTTTTACTAATGCAATATAAAAAATACATTTGCATAAAAATATTTACTATCTTAAACAATTTCCCTAACATAGTTTTTACTAATGCAATGTAAAAAATACATTTGCATAAAAATATTTACTATCTTAAACAATTTCCCTAACATAGTTTTACTAATGCAATGTAAAAAATACATTTGCATAAAAATATTTACCATCTTAACCAATTTTCCTAACATAGTTTTACATATTTGCACTAATGTAATGTAAAAAATACATTTGCATAAAAATATTTACCATCTTAAGCAATTTTCCTAACATAGTTTTACAAATTTGCACTAATGTAATGTAAAAAATACATTTGCATAAAAATATTTACCATCTTAACCAATTTTCCTAACATAGTTTTACATATTTGCACTAATGTAATGTAAAAAATACATTTGCATAAAAATATTTACCACCTTAAGCAATTTTCCTAACATAGTTTTACAAATTTGCACTAATGTAATGTAAAAAATACATTTGCATAAAAATATTTGTTACCTTAAACAATTTTTCTTAACATAATGTTGTAAATTTTTACTCATGCATTGTTTAATTCTATTTTTAAAAAAGTTTCTTTATAAACGTGAAAAAATTTTCCTATCATGAATATTTACTAACATAAAAATATTGTATTTCTAAGAAAAAATACTCAACTCACCTTATTTTTTTCACTCAAAGAGCTTAAGAGCAGGGTATTATCAACTGTAGGAGACTTGTCATTAAACATCTGAAAGGAATAAAAAACTTAGGTTAGAGTAAAAATCTCTAAAAAATCTTTAAACTATAATAAAAAATTCTTAAAAAATGTAAAAGAATTAAGATTGAATTAATCCAAGTTTAAAAAAGATATTGTTTCATTAAAGAAAAAAAACTTACAAAGGATGGTTGAGGTTCTTCATGCACATTCTTTGCATGCGACTCTTCAATCTTTGACATTTCTTCTCTTGTCAAACCGTAGTCGATGAAAAACTAAAAAAGTAAATGGTGTTCATTTAAAATATATTAAAAATTCACTGTTGCAAAATAATTTTTAAGTTATTAGAGTCCTTTTAAAGAAAATTAATTCTTTGAATCAATCAAATGCTAACTATTCATCCTACCAAAATACTATTTCTAAAAAATTCTTCATTACAATGTGTAAACATCAACAAAATGTAAAACCATGTTGAAAGATCTTTATAAAGTTAAAGTGAAATGCATACAAACACACTCATTGAATCAGCAGGGTTTACCAAACTTGTATAAAAAAGTGAAAAAATTAACCATAGATAACGTATAACATAAAAATTAAAGCATAAGCTTAATAAAAAATTTCTGAAAAATACATTGCCAATTTTAAAACATTCATAAAAGAAAAAATATATTTTTGATTTCAAAAATGCATATATATTATGGAAAAAATTCTTTTAATTGATTAAACAAACATTTTATCAAGATTTTTAATATAACACTGATTAATAATTTTCATATGAATTAAAATGAAACTAGAACAATTTCAAAGAATCACTAAATGATCAACTTACTTTGTCATCAACAGGCAACAAAGATGAGTTCTGGTTAATTTCCATGTCGAAATAAAAAAATCTTAAACTTTCACTCTCAATAAACAAACACGCAAGGTTAATGCAAGGTCGAACCGAACGCAGGTTTAAACAAGTCTGAAAGACGCTACAGCAAAGCCGATGTTGAAACAACAGAGAGAATAAATATACGTCCGTTCAGATTGAATGCAGGTAAGCGAATGACAAATTAGATTCAATTTCTTAATTACTAATGGAGAAAAAATAGGCTATCCCATTTCTAAGCATAGGGGTGTCAGGTTAAATGGGTTATTCCACTATGTTGAAGAGGGGTGACAGGTTTTGTGAAATAAACTAACAGTGAGATTAAATAATCATTATACATCACATTTTGATTAATTATTATACTATGTCAATCTATTTTTCATACAGAGGGAAAAAATGTATTAAATGAAAACTTTCACAAACACTTGTTATTAATGATACATAAAAATATTTTTTAAATTATAAAAAACTTACAAGTTTTAATCATGTAGAACATAGATTAAAATTTCAGAGTGTAAACACAATCTATACCTGGAGAATTTTCCTTAATTAAAACATGATTAATTAAGTATTTTTAGAGTGACTATGTGTTGTTTTCATGTTTAATTAAGGAAAATTCTCCAGGTATAGATTGTGTTTACACTCTGAAATTTTAATCTATGTTCTACATGATTAAAACTTGTAAGTTTTTTATAATTTAAAAAATATTTTTATGTATCATTAATAACAAGTGTTTGTGAAAGTTTTCATTTAATACATTTTTTCCCTCTGTATGAAAAATAGATTGACATAGTATAATAATTAATCAAAATGTGATGTATAATGATTATTTAATCTCACTGTTAGTTTATTTCACAAAACCTGTCACCCCTCTTCAACATAGTGGAATAACCCATTTAACCTGACACCCCTATGCTTAGAAATGGGATAGCCTATTTTTTCTCCATTAGTAATTAAGAAATTGAATCTAATTTGTCATTCGCTTACCTGCATTCAATCTGAACGGACGTATATTTATTCTCTCTGTTGTTTCAACATCGGCTTTGCTGTAGCGTCTTTCAGACTTGTTTAAACCTGCGTTCGGTTCGACCTTGCATTAACCTTGCGTGTTTGTTTATTGAGAGTGAAAGTTTAAGATTTTTTTATTTCGACATGGAAATTAACCAGAACTCATCTTTGTTGCCTGTTGATGACAAAGTAAGTTGATCATTTAGTGATTCTTTGAAATTGTTCTAGTTTCATTTTAATTCATATGAAAATTATTAATCAGTGTTATATTAAAAATCTTGATAAAATGTTTGTTTAATCAATTAAAAGAATTTTTTCCATAATATATATGCATTTTTGAAATCAAAAATATATTTTTTCTTTTATGAATGTTTTAAAATTGGCAATGTATTTTTCAGAAATTTTTTATTAAGCTTATGCTTTAATTTTTATGTTATACGTTATCTATGGTTAATTTTTTCACTTTTTTATACAAGTTTGGTAAACCCTGCTGATTCAATGAGTGTGTTTGTATGCATTTCACTTTAACTTTATAAAGATCTTTCAACATGGTTTTACATTTTGTTGATGTTTACACATTGTAATGAAGAATTTTTTAGAAATAGTATTTTGGTAGGATGAATAGTTAGCATTTGATTGATTCAAAGAATTAATTTTCTTTAAAAGGACTCTAATAACTTAAAAATTATTTTGCAACAGTGAATTTTTAATATATTTTAAATGAACACCATTTACTTTTTTAGTTTTTCATCGACTACGGTTTGACAAGAGAAGAAATGTCAAAGATTGAAGAGTCGCATGCAAAGAATGTGCATGAAGAACCTCAACCATCCTTTGTAAGTTTTTTTTCTTTAATGAAACAATATCTTTTTTAAACTTGGATTAATTCAATCTTAATTCTTTTACATTTTTTAAGAATTTTTTATTATAGTTTAAAGATTTTTTAGAGATTTTTACTCTAACCTAAGTTTTTTATTCCTTTCAGATGTTTAATGACAAGTCTCCTACAGTTGATAATACCCTGCTCTTAAGCTCTTTGAGTGAAAAAAATAAGGTGAGTTGAGTATTTTTTCTTAGAAATACAATATTTTTATGTTAGTAAATATTCATGATAGGAAAATTTTTTCACGTTTATAAAGAAACTTTTTTAAAAATAGAATTAAACAATGCATGAGTAAAAATTTACAACATTATGTTAAGAAAAATTGTTTAAGGTAACAAATATTTTTATGCAAATGTATTTTTTACATTACATTAGTGCAAATTTGTAAAACTATGTTAGGAAAATTGCTTAAGGTGGTAAATATTTTTATGCAAATGTATTTTTTACATTACATTAGTGCAAATATGTAAAACTATGTTAGGAAAATTGGTTAAGATGGTAAATATTTTTATGCAAATGTATTTTTTACATTACATTAGTGCAAATTTGTAAAACTATGTTAGGAAAATTGCTTAAGATGGTAAATATTTTTATGCAAATGTATTTTTTACATTACATTAGTGCAAATATGTAAAACTATGTTAGGAAAATTGGTTAAGATGGTAAATATTTTTATGCAAATGTATTTTTTACATTGCATTAGTAAAACTATGTTAGGGAAATTGTTTAAGATAGTAAATATTTTTATGCAAATGTATTTTTTACATTGCATTAGTAAAAACTATGTTAGGGAAATTGTTTAAGATAGTAAATATTTTTATGCAAATGTATTTTTTATATTGCATTAGTAAAAATAATAGAATCAAGTACAATAAAACTATGTTAAGAAAACTTTTTTAATTACTTTTTATGAGTATAAAAATTCTAAAACAAACCTTTTATTAATTTTTTTCAGAGTTGTTCAACTTGTCACAAGACATTTTCAAGGAGATATGATTTGCATCGCCATGAAAAGCTACATTTGAAAGAGAAGTTATTCAAGTGTGATGACTGTGGAAAAGCATTTGGCCTAAAATTCAATTTGAAAAGACATTTAATGACTCATAATGGTGAAATACAATCTCTATCTGCTGACATGAATGTTCAGAAAGCATTACAAAGTTTCAGTTGTTCTTCTTGTGAAAAGACTTTTACTCGGAAGTGGGACTTGAAACGACATATGTTGCTTCATAAAAGTAAAGATGAAGTAGCATCTATAAAGTGTCAACAATGTGATCTAGTTTTTTCCCGCTTTGATAACTTTCAAAGACATTTAAAATATCACCAAAGTTCACGATATCCATGCAGTGACTGTAATAAAGTGTTTGATCTAAAATCTGAATTAATATCTCACAAGCGCCAAGAGCACGAACTTGTTACTGAAAAACGGAAGAGAACTGCACCTGCTGTAAAGTCTAAAAGGGTTAAAAAACAGATTAACACTTCTAGCGTGTTTAATACAGTGATTTTTTATCCCAATGAGAATAATGAGTGTGATTTAGAAGTATTTCAATCATATATACAGCCTCAAGTACATGAAAAACTTCAAAGCGAGTTAAAGGAAAAGCATGCCCTGAAGTGGTATATGGTGATGAAAGTTTCACTAGAACGCAAAAAACCTGATGATGATATGGAAGAGACATATACATATTTTAGAAGTTCCTGTATTATCGAACTTGTTGAAGATACCATTGAACAGCATATTAGCGAAGGATATGTAAAAATTAATAAGTCACTTGAAGAATTCATCCAGCGAGGATCTGGATGGATTTTTAAAAAAATTCATTATCTAGAACTGAAAATAGCTAAATATCACCCTCTAGCTGCTAGCAGCTATATTAAGCTACCTTCAAAGCTTGCTGCAAAAAAAGCTGTGTTAAATATCAAAAATGAAGATCAAAAATGTCTCATTTGGTGCTTGATCGCCTATAAACTGAATATAGATCGTAGTGAGAATCCTGAACGTGTGTCTCACTATACACCTTATGAAAATACCATTAAACTAGGTAATATAACATGTCCTGTACCTCTAACAAAGATACCTATTATTGAAAAGATGAATGATTTACGGATTAATGTCTTCGGTTATGAAGACGATGAAGTGTGTCCCCTGTACATTTCTCCCCGAGAAGACACTGATACAATCAACTTATTACTAATTTCTGATGATGAAAGACAACATTATTGTCTGATTCGAAACTTTTCACGCCTTCTTGGTGATTTAACCAAACATAAGACTGCTGCATATTACTGTTTTAGATGTCTGCACCGATTTTCAAGAGAGGACTTATTAAAATCACATATCCAGTACTGTCAAGAACATGAAGTGCAAGTTATTAAAATGCCCTCTGAGGAAAATAATATTCTAAAATTTTCAGGTATACATTTACAACATCCTGTTGCTTATACAATATATGCCGATTTTGAAAGTCTTCTTGTACCTATTACTTCAGTTTCACCTTCTTCAGATATTTCACATAGTGAAAAAATTGCATACCATGAGCCTTGTGGATATGCATATGTTATTATCGGTCCTGATGGACATTCTATTAAACCTATTGTAATTTATCGTGGTGAAAATGCTGTTGAGCACTTTTTAGACCAAATTATGCAAGAAAAAGAGATGCTTGGTCAAAAATTGATGAAAATAAAACCAATGAAATTAACTGTAGAGGAGGAAAAAGCTTTTCAAGAAGCTAAATTTTGCACTTTGTGTAAAAAACCTTTACATAATGATCGTGTCAGAGATCATTGTCATATTTCGGGAGCTTATAGAGGAGCATTACATGCTTCGTGTAATCTTAACTTTAAACAATTAAAAAATATTCCTGTTATATTTCACAATTTGAAAAATTATGATGGTCATCATATTATGACAAAACTTGGAAAATATAAAGATCATCAAATAGAAGTTATTGCCACATCCCTAGAAAATTATCTTACATTCAGATTGAAGAAACCTAAGGACCCTGTACAATTAGTCTTTTTAGACAGCTTTCAATTCCTACCTACATCACTCGAAAAACTTGTGAAAAATCTCAACTCTTCTCAGTTTAAGATTTTGAAAGAGAATTTCCCTGCTAATACACCTCTGAATATGCTAACGAGGAAAGGTGTTTACCCATACGACTATTTTAACTGCTTTAATAAATTCGAAGAACCATCACTCCCTCCTCCATCTGCATTTTATAATTCTTTGACAGAAGAGTCTATTTCTGAGGATGATTATGAAAATGTTCAAAAAATTTGGAATACATTCAACATGAAAAATCTTGGTGATTATCATGATTTATATGTAAAAACTGATGTTTTATTACTCGCCGATGTATTTCAGAATTTCAGAGAACTTTGTATGCGTTATTATGAAATTGATTGTGCTCACCTTTTTACCACTCCTGGACTTGCATGGCAAGCATGCCTAAAAATGACTGAAACACCTCTAGAGCTCTTAACAGACATTAATATGTTGTTGTTAATAGAAAAAGGTATACGAGGCGGTGTTAGCATGATTAGCAGAAGATTGACCAGAGCAAACAACCCTTATATGAGTGATTATAATCCAGATGAACCCAATAGTTATATAATGTACTGGGATGCCAATAACCTTTACGGTTGGGCTATGTCCCAGTACTTACCCTACGGAAACTTTAAATGGATCGAAATAAATGGTATAACTGAAGATTGGATTCTATCTCTTCGAGATGATTCTGATATCGGCTATATTTTTGAAGTTGATCTTGATTACCCTCAGCACCTCCATCATACCCATAACGATTATCCACTTGCACCTGAAAGATTAACCTTAACCGAAGAAATGCTGTCACCTTATGCTAAAAGTTTACTTCACAATAGAAAATATGTTGGAACACCTAAATTAATACCTAACCTTCAAAACAAGAAAAATTATGTGGTGCATTATAGAAATTTAAAACTCTATCTTCAATTAGGATTGAAAGTTACAGCAGTGCATAAAGCTCTTCAATTTAATCAAGCTCCTTGGTTGGAAAAATATATAATGTTCAATACTGAAAAACGAAAAAATGCAACTTCTTCCTTTGAAAAGGACTTTTTTAAGCTTTTAAATAACAGCGTTTACGGAAAAACCATGGAAAACTTACGAAAAAGACGTAATATTGAACTTTGTAGTAACACCTCTAAAAGAGCAGTAAAATTAGTAGCATCTCCCACCTTTAAATCATTTAAAACTTATGACGAAGATCTAACTGCTGTCGAAAGACTTAAAACAAGTATTTTAATGAATCGTCCTATTTATGTTGGGTTTTGCATTCTTGAACTTTCTAAATTATTAATGTATAATTTTCACTATAATTACATAAAGCCATTATATAACGACCGAGCGACGCTCTTATTTACTGATACTGATTCACTAACGTATCATATTACAACAGATGACATTTATCAAGATATGAAAAATAATTCATCTATCTTTGATTTTTCTGATTATCCTATAGATCATCCTCTTTATTCGAATGAAAACAAAAAAGTCATTGGGAAATTTAAAGACGAATTGAGTGGTGAAATAGCTTTAGAGTTTGTCGGATTGAAGGCAAAAATGTATTCTATAAAATCATGTAAAGATGAGAAAAAGAGAGCGAAAGGCGTATCCACTCAGGTTGTGCGACATAAAATTAGTCATGAAGACTATTTACAATGTTTACAACAACAAAAAACAAGTATTGAAAAACAAATAAAAATAGGCCAAGAAAATCATAAACTGTACACAATCCACCAAAATAAAATAAGTTTAAGTCCCTTCGATGATAAAAGATATATCTTAGAGGACGGTGTTAGCTCCTTGGCGTATGGACATTGCGAAATTGATCAAAATGTAGAACTTTAAGCTTAAATTTTGTAAAAATTGATCAAGATAGTGTAAACTATACTGTAATTAACTCTACTGTAAACTTCGTTATAAGTGTTGTAATTATATGTACATAATAATTATGATGTTAACTTAATACATAGAAACTTTGAAAATATTTGTAAATAGTGTAAAAATTGTTCAAGATTTTATATTGTAACCTTCGTTATTGTTGACGAAATTGTATATATTAATTATTGTAAGGACAACTTATTAGATGAATACTTGTAAAAAAATGGATGTTGCAAACTTTGTTGTATTTGATAAATTATATGTGTGTACTAATTTTGTGATGCAAGTTTAAAGAATTTTGGAAACACTATGTGGAAATAATGTAGTAATAAAGTTTTTAATTAACTGTAAACCGTGTCTGTTTTATTTCAGAATTGTTATTGTTTAGAATGTTTGTGAATTTTATTAATAGGTTAAAAGAAAAAAGGTTAAGAAGAAATGACAATGAAAATTGTTTTATTAAAAGGAAATATAATATAAAGTAATTTGATGACTTAATTTAAACATTACTAACTTTAACACTAATTCTAAATACACATTTTAAGAAAAGCATGATTATTACAAAAATTAAATTATTAAAAAGAAAATATGAAATTTTTTATAAATTTATGTTATTAAAAAAACACAGGAATGTATTCAAAGGAAAATTGTTTTACAATTTTTCTAAGATTACATATTCTAAGTATGAAAAGTAATTTCACAACTTAATTTTATTATTGCAAACTTTTCTAACTAACCATAAATGTAGGTTTTAAGGAATCATGATTATTTTTGCATTATTCAAAACTTTTAATAAGATAATACAATACCTAAAACCCAATGTCTAATACTATAGAAGGTAAATTTCAAGCTTATATCTGTCGAAATGGTAGTAGTAAGTGGGGGTGGTGCGATCGATGTGCGCATCTTCTAACGCAAAGCGCATCAACGCATCACGCCTCTTACGCCTCTGCCGCAGAACCCCCATTATCTTACTACTATCAATTACTAAAGCAACACACTTTTCAGGGACATTTGGTGTGATTGTATAATCTAAGTTTTATTTTTGTATTTGTGATTAGTTATAAATTCGTAATTTTTTTTTTTTTCTTTTAATTCTATTTTATGAAAATTTTCCTTTTGTCCTATGTATTATTATTATTCGGATTTTTTTTTTTTTTTTTTTTTTCAAGACGCGTTTTCTTTTTAGGTTAGATCGCCGAAAAGCTCGCTTTCGTATGCCGCCGGTGTAAGGTTGCTATTCGGAACACGATGCGAAATGGCGCCGTTTTGGCGATTTTCGAAATTTCGCCAAGCGGCAGCCTAAAGTAAACTTTCACCTGTAAAGCAATACGTCACATCCCGCGCTGGCGCGGGATCGGCAGCGAACGTGTTAAAGTAATTTTTTAAAGTTCGATAGCGTCTAAATGCTATATCCGATTGAGCTGAAAATTTTCTGTACATGTAATAAATAACCTTCACACAAACTGTATGAATTTTGGAGAATCTAGCACTTATAGTCTTTTTACAGGAACACAAAGAAAAATTATTTATCATTATGGCTTATGGGCTCAAATTATTTAAAGTGCGGTAGCGTCTAAACGCCTCATCCGATTGAGCGGAAAATTTATATAATTGTTATAAGTCACCGTCGCACGAACTGTTTTGGTTTTATGGAATCCAGCATTTATAGATTTTTACAGGGACAAAACGAAAATTTCTTTATTATTATGATCTATGGGCGCAAATTATTTTAAGGGCAATAGCTTTAATTTAAACTACATACGTGTAGAGAAAAGTGCTCATATACCCTATTATAATTTTCACTTCTGTTTATTTAACAACTTATCTTACTTTAATTTATTTATACAACCACTAATTACTTAATGTTCAAAAAATCGAGGGGGTCATGCCAGATTTTTTTTTTTTTTTATTCCGTTTTTATATTTAGAGAATTCACTGTCATTAAATTGGTTCTGATTTTAAGAAAATTGGTTTTTAAAATTTTTAATATTTCATTTTGAAATTCAAAAGTGCAAAAAAGGCTTTTAGTTTACTTTTCATGCTTTACAACTTTAAAAAGAAATATTAAAAAAATTTAAAAATCATTTTTCGGAAAACAAGAATCAATTTAACGACATTAAATTCTAATTGTGAAAACGGTATTTAAAAAAAGAAAAATAAATAAATAAATAATAATAAGGTAATGAGTATTTTTGAAAACTTTCTCCAAATAATAACATGAGATCGACGTCGTAGGCTGCTGTCCACGTTAAGTGTAGAATAACTTTAAGTCTCGTTCCTATTCCTAAAAATTACCCCATCTCCTGCAGCCAAAATCCCATGTTATACTATGGGGAAATTTGTTTATGGGTAATCTTCATGGTACATGGTAGTGTCAGTTATACAAAAGGATGCGATTTCCTTTTTTTTTTTTTTTTTTTTTTTTTAACCTACCACTATTACCATACAGAAATCTTTATCGTATTTTTACAGCAATTTTTTAAATGTTTAAATAGATTAGTGATTATTGTTAGAAAATAGTGGTGAAAGCGGAATTATCCCTGTATGTAACTGACACTACATTTATCATGGAATTAGTATTATAGAATTTCTCGTCAATCTCGTACAATATTTAAATTTCCTTTTCGCAGTCAGAAAACTCACAAACGTTAGATTTGTTTATGTTTCCGATAAACTTTAGTTTTGAGAGAGTTCTAAAATAAAATTTTTATAAATTTAAAAGAATCAGTGTTTTTTTTTTTTTTTTTTTTTTTTTTTTTTAATTAACGGTTGTAAATTCTTTGAATGTGAAAACTATAAATGTAGTAATAATATATAAATTGATCATTGAGGGGGAAAATGTGATTCCTTTTCACTTGGGGAAAAACGGCCATTTTACCCACTAATGGCTGACTTTCCCGAGTGAATACACACGGGAATACACACGAATAATTTAGCAAATAAAATTTATGAATAATTTATGTACTAAAGGTGAATGAAAAACTCCAGATACAGTTTCAAATTATTATTATTTTTTTTTTTTTTCAATAACTTCTAATC